>JAOQMS010042551.1:0-13550 GCA_027563885.1 Erythroxylum longipes
TTTAATCTTGATAACCGCTTCTTTAGTTGAGTTCTGTAACTAAATCTAACTAAATAACTGTCTGACGTGCCAATGTATCTCTATAGTATCGTCTATGTCTTTGCGTCTGCGTCTGCGTCTGCGTCTGCATTGTATTTGTGTCCATATTTTGCGTCTGCGTCTGTGTCTGTACTTTATCTGCACACTTAACATACTTTTCAAAAACGTTCATTTGTTTCTAACATTATTATTTGATTGTCATCAAAATTACTCATCATAAAGTCTTTTGACTTAACAGATGATAGCCTGACCTGAGATCAATTTTGGAGAAGACCTTTGTTTCTTATAACTGGTCGAATGGATCATTGATTCGTGGCAGAGGATACTTGTGCTTAAAGGTCACCTTGTTAAGCCTTCGGTAATCAATGAACATGCGCCATGTTCAATCTTTCTTTTTAACAAACATAACTGGCGCTCCCTATGGAGACAAACTTGGACTTATATACCCCTTCTCTATTAGTTCTCCCAACTGTTCCTTAAGCTCCTTAAGCTCAGCTAGAGCCATTCTATATGGTGGTATGGAAATGGGTGCGGTACTTGGAATCAGATCGATGGTGAATTCGATTTCCCTTGCTTGTGGCAAACCAGATAAGTCTTCTAGAAACACATCGAGAAATTTCCTCACAATTGGAAAATCTTCTAACTTTCCTTCGTTCACCTCGGTGTCCAAAACATGTGCCAAGAAGGCTTCATACCATTTTCTCATCACCCTGTCAGCTAACAAAACTGAAATAATTCTTAGTGATGGTGTTATTCTGTCTCCTTCAAAAGTCACCTTCTCACCCTTGTAAAGATCAAATTCTACCTCTCTAAGGCTACAATCTAACTTTACATGATATTTCTCCAAGTTATCCATTCCAAGTATAACATTTTGGCCCTTCAAATCTAACGGCATTAAGTCCACAACCAGTTTAGCACCATCAATAAAGAGTTCACAATCTTTATATACTTGACTTATTATCACATTCCTCCCTATAGGAGTACTAACAATCAATGGACTATCTAATGGCACCAAATTAACACCATGTAATGTCATGCTTGCAGAAACAAAAGAATGTGTGGAGCTGGAATCAATCAATAAATATACTTCTGAATCAAATAACCGAGCCGTAACCGTAATAACTTTAGGTGTAGCTGTAGCTTCATCTCTGGTCATGGGAAACACCCTTACCTGTGCCTGACCTTTTGGCCTTCTTAGAGGAATAACCTTCTTTACCGCTCTAGAACTTCCCACCTTAGTGGCTAGCCTAGTTCCTACTGTTTCAGCTCTTTTTGGGACTTACATTTGTGACCCATCTTGCCTTGACGTTTGGGGACATTCCCTAACCATCTGTCCCTTCTCTTCGTATCGAAAACATACTCCAAGTAACTTGAAGCACTCTCCTTTATAAAACTTCCCACAATGCTTACATTGGGGGTTCATATACCTTACCGTCTTTGTCATTCTGTTACCTCCTATAGTTGAGGTTTGCACTGAAACTGCCCTTGTTTGCTTGCTCTTAGCAGAGCTGCTACTTCCCACTTTACTCTGCGTGTGGAAAGTCCTCATACTCCTCTCAAGTATGAGGGTACTCATTCCCTTCTTGGAAGACTATTCCTAGTTCTTCCTCTTTTTGTTTACTTCATACTTTATCTTCTCCAGTTTCTTAGCTTGGAGTGCAGCATCTACCAACAGTTGGTAGTCACAAAAGTTATGAATCAATACTTTCTCCTTAATCCTAAAATAAAGTCCTCCCTCAAACTTATGCCACTTATCCTCCTCATTCGCAATAACGTTGGCTGCATACCTTGAAAGTTGGGTGAACTTTAGTTCATATTCACTCACAGCCATGTCCCTCTGTGTGAGATTTAGGAATTATCTAGCCTTCTCTTGCACGTAGACTTTTGAGAAGTATCTCTTCCTAACGGCTTCCAAAAATTTGCTACATAAGAATATCGACTGTATGACCTGACTATGAGGCACTGATTCACACCAATAGAGTACGTTCCCTTACATCAAGCTCACTGCATAATCTAATTTCTCCTTATCGAAGTACTTCATCTGTAACAGGACCTCTCTGTCCTTCTCAAGCATGCTTCAGCCTGTTTAGGATTCGTAGTACCATTAAAGTCTATAGCCTCATACTTGCAGAGCTTATCATACTGTCCGCTCCTCTCCACTGGAGCTTGCACTGGAACTTGTGGCATTTGGCCTATAGCATGCGTGAAAGCCTGAGCAAAGGCTTGAAAGAAAGGTGGATCCATGGGGTGTGCTTGGGGAATCGAAGGAGGCTGTGGCATTTCATGTTGCACACTAGGTGCCTCAAAATCATGAGTAGAGTGTGTTCCCATGTCTTGTGGGATATGAGATTCATCCGTACTTCCTTGGCGAGAGCAAGATCGAGTTATAGTTGCTCCAGTTCTCCTTCGAGGGGGCATACTCACTCTTTCCGTTTAAAACCATTAAAAATCTTTAGTTCACATTTCATGTCAGGTTTAAACTAGCAAGTGTGCATGTAAAACCTTCTTAAGTCATGCTTCATGTAAAACAATTTCAAATCATGTGAAACAATACAAAAACAATTCATGTTGTTCTTTTAAAACAATGCATGTTCATTTCATGATGTAAAATGAACCATTTCATGCCTCGGATACTAAACCTAGACGCTCTGATACCAAAAGATGTTAGACCCCATTTCCAAAGTCTAACTCGTGAATAAAACGTGAGCGCAGCACTCTATAGGGTTCTTATAATGGAATCTCATTAGCCACCAAAGGTTCATCTTCATTCTCATAACATCCCAAAATTCCATAATTGAGTACTTGATATATGATAATCCATTTTTATGTTTATATCCTTAATCGTCACCTTAAACATATCACTCATTTTTATCTCTTATTTCCATATCAAACTAAGTACATTTCAAGCTCTATTCAAGCCTAAATGTATCATATGAAAGCATTGATAAGCTCATAACTTATAAATGTACATGATTTAGGACATTAAGCATGACTTTCACTATAGATGTCAGATTAAGTTCATTTAAGACACGGTTTCGAAGAGGACTTCGAGTTTTACAACTTCCATGAAGACCCCAAAGAGATATTTTGCCATCTAAAGGATCAACAGATTTCACATTTATATAACTGTCTCGAGAATGTCTGCTTACCGGACATATGTCCCTCTAAACGGACATAAACTGAGCTAGAACGCTGGAACTCCGGATAAGGTCTGCCTAGCGGACATTAAATCCGCCCAACGGATATTTACAGGTCAATTTCTAGATTTCTAACTCCCACAAGTTACCTATGACCCCTCTTATGCATATCTATCATTTTAAACTTATTTTCCTCATCATTTTCCTTTATTATCACTTCCATTTCAACTCAATATCATTTACAACTAAATCATAATCTATGTTTGGTCATCAATCCAAAACATAACATTCAAACTTATACACATTCATCATAAATTGTTGATCATAATCATATAAATTCAATACCAACCATATTAATACATTCTTCAATAATTCAGCACACATTCAATGCCCTTTATCACCTTCATTTTATCTCTAACTTATCACACTAATTCTTCTCCTTTCAAGCTACCATCATACTCATTTTCTATTAACTCAAGCAAAGAAAAAGGCTACAATGTGTCCAACATACACCTTGTGCAGCATCACTAACTTGTAAAAAGCATATCTCTCAACTCCGATATCTAAAAGTTACAAACTTTATATCAATGAAAAGCTAAGAGAATAAACTACAACTTTTAATAAGAAAACCTTGTCCAAATCATCCTAGATTAATATAGTTTTTTCCCTAAAGTCAGAACACATATTTTACCCCTATGAATGCTTGAAAATGCAATGCGAAAAGTTGGAAAGTCATGAGCAAAACATAAATATATTTTGTTGACAATAAAGAAAAGAGTTTTACAATGCTTTAATGGGCATTTCAATACCCAACATATATCATTGGTCTCATAATCCAAAAATACAAAAAAAATATGCAGACTTAGAGTGATGCCTTGACTCTCAATCACTCGATCTCTTGCTCTTCACTTAGAGATGGGGAGGAATGGGGGTGAGCTTAAAAGCTCGTGGGTAACAAGTTTATAATGGAGAAATAAGCAAAACCACTGAAAATATTCGTTTCCATATTAAATTGCATTGAATCCATAAAACACATATTTCTCAAATTCAAAAGCTTGTCAAACAATTCATAAACATCATAAGTCATGTATTCATCAAACTTGTCAATAAATCATAAACAACTTAAGCACTCATAATGGTTTAGGTAGTCCATAAACATGAAGGAGTTCTTGCGAATCTCCAGTAATAACAGAATGGACCACTTTAGGTGGTCCATAAACATGAGTGAGTCCGTGAAGGAGCTCCATGCCACTAGAGTGCAGGCAGGTGAAGCCTTTAACATGGTCAACGTGTATGTGACATAACAGAATGGAGCACCATAAGCCGACATAAACATGAAGTTCATATCTTGTAAATATCTTGCACAAAAGGCACATTTCAAAAACATGATTTCTATAAGCATGATATTTTTGAAATACAATTTCCATCATCATTTCATAGATCATCATCAAGATTCATGTACCACATGTAGCAATTACTTAAATCATTTAAGAAGCAATAAATGCAACATTTATAAAGCAATTGAAATCATTTAACTTTATTGATTTGGAAAAATACTCATGGCTCATTAACTCAACTATAAACATGTAACCCACTTGAATTCCTTGCTCAAAAATTTGCTTAAAAATGCCCCTCCTCTTTCTCCTTTTGCCTCTCTTGATTCCCTTTAACATTGGCAAATATCCAATTCAATAGGAATACAAATTGAGAACCCAGAAAGCATATTCACTAAAAATTGATTGTAGAATACTTAAACCAATGTATTTCCAAAGCTTTATGAACCAAAACCCTTCTAAAAATCCAAAGGATTAAAAACGGGCTTACCTTGAATCTTCACCAAACAAAGACATGTTTGGCTCAAATGGAAGCTCTTCTCTTCCTTTTTCTTTTTTCTCTTCTTACTCAAAATCACTCTTAAAAACTAAGAAAAGATGAAACCCTAACTTGCTTCCAACTCAAGGCATCGGCCACTACATTTGGCTTCCCTGGATGGTATTCAGTCAATAAGTCATAATCCTTAAGAAAATCTAACCACCTTCTCTGTCTCAAATTAAACTTTTTCTAGCTCAATAAGTACTTGAGACTTTTATGATCTGTAAAAATCCTCATCTGAACTCCATACAGATAATGTCTCCAAAATTTCAAGGAAAAAATTGTTGCTGCTAATTCTAGATCATGGGTTGGGTAATTTAATTTATAAGGCTTTAGCTGCCGCGAGTCCTAAGCTATTACCTTGTATCCTTTCATCAACACACAACCCAAACCCTTTCTTGAAGCATCACTATAAACTGTATAGCCCTCATTTCCCATGGGCTAGGTCAAAATTGGAGCACTTGTCAATCTGTGCTTAAGATCTTTAAAGCTCTTCTGACATTCATCACTCCAGATAAACTTCTGATTTTTCCTTAATAACTTGGTCATTAAAGAAGCTATCATAAAAAATCCTTCAACAAACCTCCCATAATATCCTGCTAGACCCAGCAAGCTTCTTACTTCTTCTACTATTTTTAGTCCACGCCATTTCACTACTGCTTCAATTTTCCTTGGATCGACATTTACCTTATCCTTTGAAATTACGTGTCCAAGGAATATCACCTTATGAAGCTAAAATTCACAATTGTTGAATTTTGTATAAAGCTCATTCTCCCTTAGTTTTTGCAACGCTATCTTTATATGTTCTTTATGTTCCTCTTCACTCTTGGAATAAACCAGAATGTCATCTATAAATACTATGAAAAATTGGTCCAGATATTCCTTGAAGACCTATTCATGAGATCCATGAATGCGGCTTGAGCATTGGTCAAACCAAATGGCATGACTAGAAACTCATAATGCCCATAACGTGTCCTAAAGGCTATCTTGTGTGCATCAGATTCCCTGATTCTGAGCTAATAATAGCCTGACCTGAGATTAATTTTGGAGTAGACCTTTAATTCTTGCAGCTGGTCGAACAGATCATTGATTCGTTGTAGAGGATACTTGTTTTTAATGGTCACCTTATTGAGCCTCTAGTAGTCAATGCACATGTGCCATGTTTCATCTTTCTTTTTAACAAACAGAACCGGCGCTCCCCATGGTGACGAAGTTGGCCTTATATACCGCTTCTCTAATAGTTCTCCCAACTATTCCTTAAGCTTCTTCAGCTCAGTTAGAGCCATTCTATACGGTGGTATAGAAATGGGTATGGTACTTGGAATCAGATCAATGGCGAATTTGATTTCCCTTGCTTATGGCAAACCAAATAAGTCTTTTGGAAACACGTCTGGAAATTTCCTCACAATTGGAAAACCTTCTATCTTTCCTTCATTCACCTCGGTGTCCACAACATGTGCCAAGAAGGCTTCACACCCTTTTTTCATCACCCTGTTTGCTAGCAAAGCTGAAATAATTCATGGTGATGGTGTTATTCTGTCTCCTTTAAAAGTCACCTTGTCACCCTTGTAATGATCAAATTCTACCTCTCTGAGGCTACAGTCTAACTTTGCATGATATTTCTCTAAGGTATCCATTCTAAGTATAACATCTAGGCCTTTTAAATCTAGAGGCATTAAGTCCACTACCAATTTAGTTTCATCAATAAAGAGTTCACAGTCTCCATATACTTGACTTATTATGACATTCCTCCCTATAGGAGTACTAACAATCAATGGACCATTCAATTGCACCAAATTAACACCATATAATGTCATGCTTGCAGAAACAAAAGAATGTGTGGAGCTGGAATCAATCAGTAAATATACTTATAAATCAAATAACTGAGCCATACCCGTAACAACTTCAGGTGTAGCTGTAGCTTCTTATCTGGTCATGGCAAACACCTTTTCCTGTGTCTGACCCCTTGGCCTTCCTGGAGGAATAATTTTCTTTGCCGCTCCAGAACTTCCCAATTGAGTGGCTGGCCTGGTTCCTACTGTTTCAGCTCTCTTTGGGACTTACATCTGTGACCCATCTAGCTTTAGTGTTTGGGGACATTCCCTAACCATGTGTCCCTTCTCTCCACATCGGAAACATAATACAAGTAACTTGAAGCACTCTCCCCTGTGAAACTTCCCATAATGCTCACATCGGGGGGTTTATATACCTACCCCTTGCCATCATTCTGTTACCTCCTACAGTTGAGGCTTGCATTGAAACTGCCCTTGCTTGCTTATTCTTAGTAGAGCCGCTACTTCCCACTTTGCTCTTCTTGTGGAAAGTCCTCATACTACTCTAAGGCATGGGGGTACTCATTTTGCTCTCGGAAGACTATTCCTAGTTCTTCCTCTTCCTGCTTACTTCATACTTTATGTTCTTCAGTTTCTCAGCTTGGAGGGCAGCATCTACCAATAGTTGGTAGTCACAAAAATTGTGGATCAATACTTTCTCCTTGATCCCTAAATGAAGTCCTCCCTCAAACTTAAGGCACTTATCCTCCTTATTTGTAATAATGTTGGCTGCATACCTTGAAAGCTGGGTGAACTTCAGTTCATATTCACTCACAGTTATGTCCCTATATATAAGATTTAGGAATTCTCTAGCCTTCTCTTACACATAGACTTTTGAGAAGTATTTCTTCCTAAAGGCTTCCAAAAATTTGCTCCATAAGAATATCGACAGTATGACCTGAATATGGGGCACTGATTCCCACCAATGGAGTGCATACCCTTGCAGTAAGCTAATTGCATAATCTAATTTCTCCTCATCGGAGCACATCATCTGTAATAGGACTCTCTTTGTCCTTCTCAACCATGCTTCAGCCTCTTCGGGATTCGTATATTCATCCGTACTTCCTTGGCCAGAGCGAGATCGAGTTACAGTTCCTCAAGTTCTCCTTCGAGGAGGCGTACTCACTCTTTCCATTTAAAACCATTAAAAATATTTAGTTCACATTTCATGTCAGGTTTAAACTGGCATGTGTGCATGTAAAACCTTCTTAAACTATGCTTCATGTAAAACAATTTCAAATTATGTGAAATAATACAAAAATAATGCATTTTGTTCTTTTAAAACAATACATGTTCGATTCATGCTTTAAAACTACCCATTCCATGCTTAGGATACTAAACCTAGATGCTCTGATACCAAAATATGTTAGAACCCATTTCTGAAGTCTAACTTGTGAATAAAACGCGAGCGCAACACTCTGTAGGGTTCTTATAACGGAATCTTGTTAGCTATCAAAGGTTCATCTTCATTCTCATAACATTCCAAAATTTCATAATTGAGCACTTGATATACGACAATCCATTTTTACATTTATATGCTTAACCATCACCCTAAACATATCACTAATTTTTATCCCTTATTTCCACATCAAACTAAGTACATTTCAAGCCCCATTCAAGCCTAAATGTATCATAGGAAAGCATTGATAAGCGCACAACTTATAAATGCACATGATTTGGGACATTAAGCATAACTTTCACTATGTATGTCATATTAAGGTCATTCAATTATGATTTTGAAGAGGACTTCGAGTTCTACAACTTCTATGAAGACCCCAAAGAGAGATTTTTGCCATATAAAGGGTCAAAAAATTTCACATTTATATAAATGTCCCGAGATTGTCCACTTAGCGGACATATGTCCCTCCAAATGGACATGAACTGAGTTGGAATGCTGGAACTCTTGAGAAGGTCTGCTTAGCGGACATTAAGTCCACTTAATGGACATTTATGGGTCAATTTCCAGATTTCTAAATCCTATAAGTTACCTATGACCCCTCTTATGCATATCTATCATTTCTAATTTACTTTCCTCATCATTTTCCTTCATTATCACTTCCATTTAAGCTCGATATCATTTACAGCTAAATCATAATCTATGTTTGGTCATCAATCCAAAACATAACATTCAAACTTATACACATTCATCAGAAATTGTTGATCATAATCACATAAATACAATATCAACCATATCAATACATTCTTCAATAATTTAGCACACATTCAACTCCCTTTATCACCTTCATTTCATCTCTAACTTATCAAACTAATTCTTGCCCTTTCAAGATACCATAGTACTCATTTTCTGTTAACTCAAGTAAAGAAAAAGGTTATAATGTGTCCAACATACACCCTGTGCAGCATCACTAACTTGTAAAAAGCATATCTGTTAACTCCGATATCCAAAAGTTACAAAATTTATATCAATGAAAAGCTAAGAGAATAAACTACAACTTCCAAGAAGACAACCTTGTCCAAATTAGCCTCAATTAATACAGTTTCCCCCCTAAAATTAGAACACAGATTTTACCCCTGTGAATGGTTGAAAATGCAATATGAAAAGTTGGAAAGTCATGAGCAAAACATAAATATATTTCATTAACATAAAAGAAAAGAGTTTTACAATACTTTAATGGGCATTTCAAGACCTAAAATACATCGTTGGTCTCATAATTCAAAAATACAAAAAAATATACAGACATGGAGTGATGCCTTGACTCTCAATCACTCGATCTCTTGCTCTTCACTTGGAGATGGGGAGGAATGGGGGTGAGCTTAAAAGCTCATGGGTAACAAGTTTATAGCGGAGAAATAAGGAAAACCATTGAAAATATTCGTTGCCATATTAAATTGCATTAAATCCATAAAACACATATTTCTCAAATTCTCAAGCTTGTTAAAAAAATTATAAACAACATAAGTCATGTATTCATCAAACTTTTCAACAAATCATAAACAACTTAAGCACTCATAATGGTTTGGGTAGTCCATAAGCATAAGGAAGTTCTTGCAAATCTCCAGTAATAACAGAATGGACCAGTTTAGGTAGTCCATAAACATGAGTGAGTCTGTGAAGGAGCTCCATGCCACTAGCGGCCAGGCAGGAGAAGCCTTTAACATGGTCAACGTGCACGTGACATAACAGAATGGACCACCATAAACCTATATAAACATGAATTTCGTATCTTGTAAACATCTTGCACAAAAGGCACATTTCGGAAACATGATTTCCATAAGCACGATATTTTTCAAATACAATTTCCATCATCATTTCATAAATCATCATCAAGATTCATGTACCAAACATGTAGCAATTACTTAAATCATTTAAGAAGCAATAAATGCAACATTTATAAAGCAATTGAAATCATTTAACTTTATTGATTTGGAAAAATACTCATGGCTCATTAACTTAACTATAAACATCTAACCCGCCTGAATTCCTTGCTTAAAAACTTGCTTAAAAATGCCCCTCCTCTTGCTCCTCTTGCCTCTTTTGATTCCCTTTAACATTGGCAAAAATCCAATTCAATAGGAATACAAATTAAGAACCCAAAAAGCATATTCACTAGAAATTGATTCTATAATACTTAAAACCATGTATTTGCTAAACTTCATGAACCAAAACCCTTCCAAAAATCTAAAGGATTAAAAATGGGCTTACCTTGAATCTTCAGTAAACAAAGAGATGTTTGGCTTAAATGGAAGCTCTTCTCTTTCCCTTTCTTTTTCTCTTCTTGAATATCCTCAAAATCACTCTTAAAAACTAAGATGAAACCCTAACTTGCTTCCTCTGTTTTTTTTCTCTCTAATTGTCGAAAATCTCTTACCCTTATCTCTCTTTCACGTATTTCACTTGTTCTTTCCCTTCAATTCACGTTTTTGTTCTTCTAATAACAAATACACCTCTTCCAATTTACGCTTAATGAGTGCTAAATGTCCACTTTACCCTTCCTTTTATGCTTCATGATTTCTAAACTTAAGTGACATGCCACAATTGGCCTCAATACATTCCTACTACTTTAATTTAACTAACTAGTGTAATAAAATCCTACTAACACTATAATAATTAATTAAACTCCAATAATTCCATCATGACCTTATAATTCATTTATATCATGTTTAACTCAACAAAAAAATTCGGGGGCCAACATTAATGGACATATAAGGGCAAATATGGATGGATATTCATGGGATAATGGGGGGTTTTAGGTAAGGAGATAGGAATGATAGTGGGACTGTTTTATTAAACTTCGTGGTAATGTTTGAGTTGATGGTAACCAACTCATTTTTCAAGAAAAATGAGGAGCATGTAGTGACTTTTAAAAGGAGAACTGTGAAGACTCAAATTGACTAATTCATTGTAAGGTAGGGTGATCAACCTTATTTCAAGGATTGCAAGGTGATGCCTAACACTTGTTAAAGTAGCATAGATATTTGGATTTAGATCTTATAATTAAGGGTTAGAGAAAGAAAAAAAGTCCTCAGAAGTGTACTATAGTTAGATGGTAGAATTTGAAAGTGGTTGGAACAAATTAAGGATAGAGTAATATATGAAGAAGAAACACTTTTAAGGAACACAACTAAGGAGATCTTAAGTGTTTGTAAAGGACTTAGGGTAGTAAGATGGAGTCTTAGTGGTCGAATGAAGACGTACAAGAAAAAGTTAAGATTAAAAAGGTTTTCTATAAAGCTCTATTAGACAACACCACAAAGGTAAAGAGGCTAGTTAATAGAGAAAGTTACAAACTGGAAAAGAAAGAGGCTAAAAGGATGGTCTTAGAAGCCAAAAGTGACCTTATGAGAAATTATACTAAATATTGGAAACTAAAGATGGAGAAAAAGATATATTTGAGTTGGTGAGAGCTAGGAACAGAAAGAGAGAGACTTAGACCAAGTTCATTGCATAAAAGATGAAGCAGGATAAGTACTTATAGCTAAAAATGATATTAAGAGAAGGTGTGGTGTGGGAAAATAGAAGAATTATTAACTAATAGCTAAAGCACATAAAATTATAAATATGAATGATATTGGACTAGTATTTTAGGGTTTAATATGTTTGAAGTTAGGACTTTGTTTATTGGAATTCTGTGGTCAACACAAAGAATGGAAGGTAGGAAACTAGGAATCAATCCTGATTCCTAGTGTTTATGAATCACTCTTCGAAGAAAGCATCACACTTTTTAGTTAAAAACTTAAGTTTGTATAAAAATTTCAGATCACTTATTATTAAAGAGCTAAATATATACATATCTATAAAGAAGTTTTAAGAACCCTTATTCTAGTAGGAAAAGGTTTCTAACAAATTAAAATCCTATTCTAATAAAAATTTTGTAAATACTAAACAACTAAGATAACATATCTAAAACAGAATAATATATTTAACTTACTACTGTATCCTATCTAAAAAGGAATCCTAACACAATCTAAATTTTAGCCCTTATCTTTGATATCAACTCAATTCTCAGTCCTCATCACACCAAATTAAAGCTTGTGGTTGACTAATCTTTCCTCTTTTATGTCTTTTATGGACTTTAAGCTATTTTGCATCAATTCTCCTAACTTGTCTTAAGTCATCCTTGGCATAAAACATGATAAATAATAATCATATAAGCCTGGATTAAACTTTTGAAATTCAGGTTCTAAAGTCTAATTACTATTATAAATTTTTCTTCCTTTCCACTTGACAAGAAATTGTCGATATCCTTCATCTCTTATGGCTAAAATTTTTTCATTAAGAACATTCTCTCTCTCCTCTTTAAGATAGGGAATGGTTCGAATTCTTACAGCTACAGTAGGGGATTGCTTATCACCTAGTCCATGATAAAAAGTTAAGTCTACAACATTAAAGATAGGACTTATTCCCATATCACTTGGTTGTTCCAAAACATAAGCATTAACATTTACCTTGTTGATGATCATATAAGGTCTAACACTTTGTGAATGAAGTTTCTTAGATTTTCCTTTTAGAAAATGTTCTGGACGAATCCCAACCATTGCCGTACCCCTTTATTGAATTCCACTGATTGATGATGTTAATCAACATGTTCTTTATAAGACAAGTTACTGGTCATTATCTTTCATCGTATCTGGTCAAAGTTGTCCTTCATGTGTTGTATAAAACCTTTAGCTTCAACACTAACGCGTGTTGTTTGCGGTAAAGGAACCAAATCAATAGGCTTCCATAGTTGAACTCTCGATATTGTTTAAAAAAAGCTCTTAAAATTATACTTACTTGTAGAACTATTATATGCAAATTCTGTTATAGGGAGATTTAGGTCCCAATTTTTCATATATCTTCAACCAAACATCTTAACAAGTCCTCCCAGCTTTTATTCACCATCTCTATTTGTCCATCATTTTGAGGATGGAAAGAACATAAAAATTGAGGCTTAGGGGTTGTTTGGTTCCTCTTCTATTTTTTGTTATAGATTTTAGTTTTAGAGTTTTAGAGTTCTAGTTTTAGGTTTTAGTTATGATTTTCTTTAAAATAAAAATAAAAACCTACTTGGTTGTTAATTGTATTTATATTTTTATTACTGATGATAATTACATATTAGATGGAACTTAAATATAAATTATTTAATTAATTAAATTTATTTTAATCACTTACATAATATTTATTAATAAATTATTTTATTTTATTAAAAATTTAGAATTAAATTTTATT
>JAOQMS010042552.1:0-13544 GCA_027563885.1 Erythroxylum longipes
AAACACTAGACGGCAAAGATGGATCAAGCTCATTAATAGTTAAGAAAACATCTTTATATAAAAGTATATAAGATTCTCTCTCCTTTTCTTTCTTTTCGACCTCTCTCTCTCTTTCTTTTCTTTTGCTCTCGATTTGCATTCTTTCTCAATCTTCACTTGATCCTCATAAGCTTGAATTGGCCTAAGAGGTTTTAGCACAATATTTTTACCATGGAAAGGAAAAGAACAACAATTTTTGTATCTATCATGCCTAACTTTCCTATCAAATTGCCAAGACCTACCAAGCAAAACATGTCCAGCATACATAGGTGCAACATCACATAAAACTTCATCATGATACTTTCTAATAGAAAATGCAATCATCACTTGTTTGGTGACTTTCACCTCACTGCAATCATTTAGCCATTGCAATTTATATGGTCTAGGATGTTTCAAAATAGGCAAGTTAAGCTTGTCAACAAGTAAAGTGCTAGCAACATTAGTACAACTTCCACCATCTACGATCATGCTACAAACTTTACCATTAATGAGACACCTTGTGTGAAAGATGTACTCACGTTGCTCTCCTTCAAGATCTTCTTTTGGTTGGATATTAAGAGCACGCCTAGCCACAAGGGCTTCACCAACTTCAGCATCACAATCAACATCGGAAGCATCCGTCAATGGAGGCACATCATCAAAATCATCACTGTCACTACTTTCACTAGGAACATCACCATTCTCAAGCAAAACCATAGTTCTTTTGTTAGGGTATTGCGAAGCAATATGACCAAAACCTTAACATTTAAAGCACATAACTTTATAAGAAGGATTAGAAGAAGAAGAGGGTTTAGAGTCATTTTCACCCTTAGGATATAGAGTAGAGAATTTAGTCTTACTTTCCTCCTTTGGCTTGATGTCTCCCCTGGATTTGAAGAAACTTTTGGACTCCTTCAAGCTTTTCGTCTAAGAACTCGATCCAGCTCCATTTTGGATCTTTAGTTACTTTTCTACCATGATGGCCTTATGCAACAACTCATCCATGTCAAGGAAATTTTGTAGCTCTACAATCGAAGCAATTTTAGGGTGCAAATCATCAAGAAATATTCTCATGGTAGCTTCCATGTCTTCCTCAACATTGGCCCTAACCATGATGATCTCCATCTCTTGGTGGTACTCTTCAACAATCATAGATCCTTACCTCAATCTTTGCAGCCGCTTGAACAAGTTTTGATAGTAATGACTTGGAACAAAGCGCTTTCTCATGATGGCTTTCATTTCTTGCCATGTGTGGATTGGTCTTTCATGATTCTGCCTTCTATTTACTTGCAATTGCTCCCACCAAATGCTAGTATAATCACAAAATTCAACAGAAGCAAGTTTTATCTTTTTCTCTTCACTATATGTATGACACTCAAATACATGTTCTATTTTTCTCTCCCACTCTAAATATAATTCAAGATCATTTTTCCTTGAAAAGAAGGGATTTTCAATTTTATGTTGTCAAGTTCATTACGAGAAGGAGGTTGTCTACCTCTCCTAGTGTTGGGGCCTTCATCCTCAGATTGCACATCTTCATCTTCTTCATGGAACATCCTTCTAGGACCTTTGGAGTTTGACGTGGATTGGATGTCATCCAACCTAGCATTCAACCTCCAAAATTGATCTTGCACAGCCTTCATAAAGACATTGAGATCTTGCTCATATGATTCATCTTCTTGGGACATGTTTATAAAGTGCAAAATGTTAGTGAACAACAAAAAACAATATGGAACTCACCACTTAACCTCACGTGTATAAACTCAATAGATGCCAAACCACTCGTGTATCACAAAAAAATTGGCTTCTTTCTATAATGCAAACACTCTTGCCTTTTACCACTCAACTTGCTTTTCATAGTATCCTTATTCAAAACAAGACACAATCAAATAAAAGCAATCAAACCAGGTGGCAGCCAAGACTAGAATCCCAACATAAAATTCTCAAAGAATCTGAAAGGGGAAATAGGTTGTGGAAAATAAAGAAGAAGTAAAGGAGACGAATATGCAAAAGGAAAGAGAAATGATGTGAAAGTGAAGAAAGTTGGAAACCAAGTAAAGGAAAAATAGTATGAAGAATCAATTAAGGAAGTGATTACCTTAAGCAAAGTCACAAACTTGAAGCAAAAGAAAGATGAATGAGGCAAGAAATAAAATAGGAAACTAAAGGCAAAATAGGAAAGTAATTGAAATAGGAAAGTGGAGCAAATAGGAAAGTAAGCAAGTTCCAAGCAATACAAAATAAGAAAGTACTTGCAATTCAAGTTCAAGAAATAGGAAAAATGTTATCTTTACTTGATTGCAGTTAGGAAAGTAGCAAATTTGAATTCCACTTCTCTAGAAATTGCAACACACACACTCTGATTGTTTTCTTCTTTTTTTTAACGAATTTTTCTTTCTTTTTTTTCTTTTTGACAAATTTCTTCTTTTTTCTCTTTTTTTGATGTATTTCTTTTTTCTCTTTTTTTTGACTTATATTTTTTTTTCCAGAAGTTGGACACTCTCAAACTTCAACTTAGTGTAACTTGCACTAGAAAACTTTGAAGAAATACCTATTAGTCAACCAAAAACTCAAAGAAAAAGTGAACAAAACAGTGGATGAAAAATGGATAGAGAAGAGGAACGAAAATAAACAACAAAAGGATAGTTATTTGAGATTTAGCACCAAAGCGCTCTGATACCAAATGATGGGAGACCTAATAGGAACTTGTCCTAGATAACCTTCAACAAGATGAAACTATGCTTGGGAACGACTAGAATCAAACACATAAGGGAGCACAAGAAACAAATTTGAAAAGATAGAAATAAAACACAAAGAGAAAAGGGGTCAGAAGAATGTTGGTCAATGGAAAGAACCCTAAGAGAACTTGTCTCTTAGAACCCTAGCAAGAATGTTGGTCAATCGAAAGAACCCTAAGAGAACTTATCTCTTAGAACCCTAGCAAGAATGTTGGTCAATGGAAAGAACCCTAAGAGAACTTGTCTCTTAGAACTCTAACCTTGGGATGCCACAAAGGAAGACCACTCCTTCGATAAGTCAAGTATTCTCAAAGAATGCAAAGAAAGCAAGAATGCTCCCAATAATACTCAATAGTATTTCTGAACGAAAATCCTCTTCCAAAGTACACAGAGGGTGCCTATTTATAGGAAAACTTCCTAACTTATGTCCTAAAGAAGAAACTAAATAAAAGTAAACAAATCAATCCCTAAAAGGAAACAAAATAAACTTATAAAGGTGTTGATTAGATGACCTTCTTTCAACGAAAACAAAAAGGAAACTAATTAAAACATGATCTAAACATATTGGACCTTGTAGATTACGTCCTTCTCCTTATTTTTAAGTAGTACATGGTTGTCATGTGGTATTTTAAGTGAGTTCTCCCAATTGGACTTCATGTGGACCTTTGGACAATTCATGTTAGGCATCAAGGAGTAAGACAATGCCTCTTGGACCTTTATGAGATGAAATCTGACTCAACAACATGGGTTCTATCTCTTGAAGGTCTTGGATCAAACAATTCAATGTTTGCTTCATTGCTTTGGCCCTAGCTCTTGTCATTGGGCCTCCAACATCTTGTAATGGATCTTTAGGAACATTAGACTTGAATATTGGGCCTTGGATATGGTAATTTCGTTCAGCCCCTTGTCTTGCACATTCAGACTTCAAATCTGATCCAATTTCAGCTCCTAAGTCTCCTTTTGCAAGCTCATATCCATGCAAGTCATATCCTAGGCTTCCTTGAGGCGGATCACACCATGTATGCTTTTCTTCTTGTCTTTCACATGCCCATGGTTCTCCATCACTAATTGTTTATTGGGGCAATTTATTTTCCTAATTTTCTATGAGATAGTTGACATAAGGTTTGATCTTTGGCTTTAAATCCATTTTCCTTGCTTTTCCTTCCTAACTTCTTCCTACCCATAATTTAGAATTCATCCATTTTGTTTCCCTAATAAATTACCGATGAGAGTTACCTTTCTATAATTAAACTCCAATAGATTTAATTTCTCCTAACCTATATTTGCAGGGCATTTTTCCACCATTTGAGATTTTCTCCTTTTGTCGTTGTTTGTTTGGGAAGAGTTTTTGATCCCTCTAGTTCATAAAACCAATATTCCCCACATCGTCACCTCTATGTAAGATAATGTTAAAATCTCTAATTAACTTCTAAAGGCCTTAGACTATAGATCGAATTCTAGCTATATTTTCCCGTAGATATTTCCTTTAAAGGATGAAATTTGATCCAAAGCCCAAAGTTATGCTAACCTTATTGTTAACCTAAGGAAAGATAACATATGCATTGGTTAATCACTTGATTCTAGTAGATTCACCTTAGCCTTCCTCAAATTATAGGCCAGTATAATGGATCTATAGTGATGATCTTGATGATTAGATGGAAAATTCCATTGGCTTCTGAAAGTTATCATTTTACAGTTTTTTCTAGACTAAGCTTTGCCTCTATGAAAACCAAAATTGCTTGCTTGTTATTAAAAAAATCGCCAAGGGCTAGTATTTATCGGTGAATTTTTTGCCCCTAATTTTCAATGAGATAATCAACATTAGGTTTAAGCTTTGGATTTGGAGGCCTTATCCTTGCTCTCCATCGTAACTTACTCTTGCCCACATTTTGAAATTCATCAATTTTTTGCTCTACTAAATTACCTATGAGAGTTACCTTTATAGAATTAACCTCCAATATATTTGATTTCTCCTTATTTATATTTGCAGTGCATTTTGCTACATTGGAGATTTTCTTCCTTTTGTCACTACTCCTCTATGGGAAGTTTTTGATCCATCTAGATCCTCAAACCAATATTCCCCTTAGCTTAATCCACCTTTCAAGTATTTGAGGATTCCATTTACCATAGCTGAAATCACTTACCAAGACTGCTTGCCTCTATTTGATAGCTCTTAAAATGATAGGAAGCTAGATGAACAAGTATATTTCTTGTGGTTTTGAGTCAAAACATCACCTAAGCCAAAGTTATTTGTAAGGAAATATTCTTACCTAAGGATCAAGTGGGGCTAGCCTATTTTTTCTTACCATATGGATTTGGAAGCTTTATAATTATCAATAATCTTTATGGTTCAAATGACTGAATGACGAATTTCTCAAAGGAAACAATTTTTAGTGCATGAAGATGAACCTAATAGTTACATATTTTAGTGTGTTTTATTAGTGTTAGAGTGTGTTTTAGTGTTTTTGTAGATGATAATCAAGTGTTTAGGACTTAGATATGTGTTCTTGTTAATGTTTTTATGTGTTATGTTTTATTGTTGTTTAGGGCAAGAATTTCTTAATTTTATGTTTCAAGGGCTGTTTGATGTGTTCAAGATGAGTGGAGATAGGAAAAATTAAAGAAAAGATGAAGACCTAGAGAACAACATCTGGCATGATCATGCATGAAGTAGTATAACTTTGGTGAGCTCTTGTGATAGAGAGCGAGAGCAAGTTAGTGCAAGATCATTCATAAGATACACGATTGTGCAAGGAAAAATATCTCAATTTTTATACTTTTGATGATTCAGGAATATTTTGGATAAAAACACATTGAGAAACCTCATAAAGAACCTTAGAAGGGTTAAAGAGTAAAAAATTAAAATTAAAACACCAAAATGATGACTAGGAAAAACCAAGATGAGATCAAAACAAGTAAAATCTTGGAGAACACAAGCTGCACAATTCCAACTCAAGATAATAAAAACAAAAGAAAACATGTAGAATTCAATTCTCTGCTCTTTTCTTTTTATCTCCTTCTATTTGTTGAATGTTAATGATGACTCAATTAAGATATATAGTTACATCTATGGATTGCTAAATTCCTTTTAGGAATTACTCTTGATTTATTTGTTAAACTTTACGTTTATGAT
The DNA here is from genome assembly GCA_027563885.1 of Erythroxylum longipes. Taxonomy (NCBI): domain Eukaryota; kingdom Viridiplantae; phylum Streptophyta; class Magnoliopsida; order Malpighiales; family Erythroxylaceae; genus Erythroxylum; species Erythroxylum longipes. The sequence goes on from JAOQMS010042552.1 coordinate 5,890, forward strand.
TTAATGAAATACTTGTGGTTTTATTGCTTTATATTCAAATTGAATTGAGAGATTAGAATGGATCATTTATGTTGTATTGCACAGTGAGAGCTAGTACTCTAATAGACTTATAAATATTAAATTAATAAGCAATTGAAGAGAGATCTTAAACAAGATTGCTTCAAATCCAAATTGCATAGTTAAGAAGAGTTTTGATAGATTAAGAGGTCATCACAATTCAATTTGTATCTATTTTTATTGAGATTACTTGATTAGATCTCGAGAGAGGATAATCATAATTATTAGATATCTAGGGTCAAGTAGAATTAAATCAAGGTAAAGTGAAAACAAATAAAGATAAAAGTAATTCCTAGTTATCATCATTGATTAATCAACCAATTCACTAGTGCTTATTTCATTGTTTAATTATCAATTATTTATTTTTACTTTAAATTTTAGCAATTTATCTTATTGTTTACCTTCAAAAAAGCTTACAAGAATTTTTAGGTGACTACTCTAATCCTCATGGGATGGCAATTTTTATGCTAAAAGATACGATCTATATATTTGCAGTAAATTAATTCTGAAATTTAAAACTTCAACAAGCCTTGGTGACTCTTAGAGAACTAATCAATTGTCAAAGCTCAAGTATATCATCTTTAATGAAATTAAATTTCAAATTAGAAATGGTGAAAAACTAAATTTTAGTTTGACAGCAGGAACAATTTGGGTCCTCTCCACTTTTTCCTTAAATTCATCACTCTTTAGCTTTCAATCCCTATTGAAGCTAAAGTTAAAGAAATAATTAGGGATGGTTAATTAAAGTGTGATCTCAAAGGATTTTCCACAACCCCATATTCTCCTCGTAATCAAAATCTTAATGCATTTAAGTAGGAAAAATCATATGGCTATGACATAGCTCCAAATGCCTTAGCAATAACTTTTGCCTGTCCTTCTTCATTAAAATAGAACCTATTGTGCCTTGGAGAATACTAATCTAACTCAAAGAGCATTTACCAAAGCCATTTTATCTTACTCAAAGAGAATTTACCAAAAACCATTTTTATCCTATGTTTAGCTATTAAAAAATGAATCAAAACCATAGATCATCACATCAATGCCCTTTGTAAGTTCTAAAGATGAATTCAAGAAAATATGGATCATTTATTCTTCTAGTGCAGGTATACAAACCTCTTATAAATTTGAATTTTAAACTTATGCAACCTCTATATATACGTGCTCAAACTTGGTCTTAAACAATTGATTTGTCCATAATGATCAAATTCCAAAAAAATTAATGATGTTTTAGTCTTTAAGCTTTCTTGTGAATGCGTTTATAGTATTTGAAAGTTAAAAAAAAATATTTTCACACTTTAGTATGAGGGAGTGATATCATAATAAGACACTCTATTAACTGGATAAGGAAAATAATAATAACAAGAGAGCTTCATCTCAAGTGTAGTGAAATTCTTACAGTGAGCTAGAATCTATCTATGTAAATCCAAGATTCATAACAAAATTTACCTCAAATACTCAGTTTTTGCCTCTGTGCAATTCCTATCTTGCACAAGTGCTTATCCTCTATTATTCTATTAGTACTAGCTTGTATTTGTTGATTTTATATCATAACTCAAACAAGAAAGCTCATGATTTCATAAGAATACAAGATCCTACGCATGTCAATAAAAAGGGTAGGATGATATACTAACTTGAAACACAGCAGAATAACTCTTTGTGTGCTTGATGTTTTGCCTCCCTTGTGGAGATCCACTATGGCTTCTCCTTCTTCTCCAACTTGTCGTGGTTGGAATGGATGGAGTAGACTGATCTCGTCACAACGTACTAACGTCGAAAAGAGTTACTAAATTGTGAAAGAAGCAATCCTTATGGTTCACCCTCAATACTCTTAATAAGCTTAACAACTATTTTATAGGAGAGTACTTCATCGCATGAAGACTAGAAAGAAGAGAGTGTTTTCGGCTCAAAGATGGGGAGAAGAGTGTAGTATTCGGCCAAAGAAAAAAAACTCATCAAAGGAACTACGATAGTCCCTTTTATAGGCCACAAAAAGTTGCCTTTGAAGAGTCATGACTCTTCCAAGAGTTATGTATCTTGGCGAAACATCATGACTCTTAGCTAAGGGACACATCCAGAGTCATATATCTTCGCTTAAAGTCATGATGGTACACCCATGACCATTCATTCTTGTACATGAACCCTTTTTTGGATGAATGGTCATAACCATTGGCTAAACCAACACATCCTTTCATCCAAAGTACACATACCTTAGTGAAAAAGTGTCATGTATGTTCATTCTAAGACAAGGTACACGGTGAATCAACCTCTTGGTCGAATTCATGTATCCATGTGGAGACGATGAACTTGCACTTTAAGTGCATGCATGAGAAGAGGCATTATGGTGCACTACAGCTCATGGTACACCCTAGTGTCCATTGTGCACTCAAGCACGCTAGATTCCTTCAAGTAGTACTACTAATGTTGCCCACTAAGCTTTAGGTTTTAACTCCAAATCATGCTCCTTAATTAACGCTTCTAGCTTAACTAGTGTGAACACATTTATAGCTAGCTTCAATTCCCAAGAGCCAAGGATGAGCTGGGGTAATGTCAATTGAGTCCAATTGAGCTTATCCCTAGCTTTCTAGCTATTAACTAGTTTTAATGAGCTCCCAGAGCTCACCTTAAGCTAGCTTTTAACACTTGAGCTAAGGGAAAGTCATGTCAAGCTACTTATAGCTTACATGAGCTCCCTTGAGCTGAGGGTTAGCTCCTTACATGAAACCCAAGTACTTTCAAATATATCTTGGTGCATCAAATGGAATTGGTAGCACTTAAGCTATAAAATTCCAACATAAGGTGCTAGAAAAATGACCTAGTTGAAGTAGGAATTGATGTGAGTAGAATCATGGATCGCCATGGAGTTAGCATGAATGACAGAGGCAAGGGAGGAGAGCTAGCTATGCCAGTTGAGCCTATGACCAGAGCTAGGGCCAAGAGACTTAAGGAGGCTCTCCATGCGCATGTGGGCTATCTTTTAGAGAGGATGGAACAATCCAAGCCTATGGGAGGGGAGCTTTATGGATCCCAGCTCAAATTAATCCACCTAACTCAAATCCTTGGACCGGATACCATTGGGATGTGAAGACTTGAAGACTTGGACTATTAAGCCCATACATTAGACCTTTTAATTATTTTAAGTTAAGACATCTTTTTTCTTTTTGTTTTGGGCTAACCCATGTTAAAGCCCGATTACTTATTATTAAAATTAGGTATAAATAGGTTCATTAGGGTTATTGTAGGATGAACTATTATCTTGTGATTGAGTCATTATCCATAGTGAGGTTTATTCCTCTTCTTGTTTCAAAACAAATCAATAATTCACTTTTCAAATTTTCCCAAATTGTGGGTATTTGTTTGATGCAACCTTCTTGGATTTAGTTTCGATAATTTAAGTTGCTCGAATCACGTATTCGTGAGGTCTAGTAAGGATTGGACCTTACGTATCCTCTTATCTTGTTGAATTTTGAATTTTGTTCTTCCTCGGCCTTCCTTGTCGAAACTTCCAAACATCCACAAACCCATCAATTCGACACGATCATCGTTAACTTCTGAGGATTATTGGCCAACCCTTCATTGAATCACCTCTGTGCGCGAGCCAATTTGTATCAGAGAATTGGTGTGAGGTAAATTCTTATTTACTTCAAAGCAAAATTAGTCTTGTACAAATTGTTTACTCATTAAGAGTTGTAATTGGGCACCTAGTAGTATTGCAATTCATATTGCAATTTGTTTGAACATACACTCTACTTCTTTGGGATTATTGATCAGTAGAAATTTGGTTCCGACTTGTGACTTGAATTTTAGAGGAAATTGAGTGGTAAGGGGCAAGAGTGTGTGAGTGCAATTAGGCAAAAAGCTGTGACTTATAAAAACACGAGGGGAGTGACTTTGACTTGAGTGAAACACGTGAGGGAGTGTTGTGAGGCTGTTTATTGCTAACATTTGTTTTACAGGAAGAAATTAGTCTACACAATGTCTTAGGAAGGAGGAGAACATGATGAGAGCTTAATTGGAGAGGTGAATGCTTTCACCTTAAGAGCCATTCAATAGCAGTTCGAGAGGCTCAATTTGACCTTTACCGAAATGAGGGAGACAATGGAGAGGCAACGTAAGGAGATTTCGGAGCTCAAGCGTGGAGGACGTGGGGAAGCTCCAGCTAGGCATGCCATGTTTCGACAGCAAGCACCTCCTTTTCATCGAACGCTACCACCACGGTATGAGGTTAAGGAAGAAGAATTTGATGAGGAGGAGGAGGAGTATGGGGAGCGTATGTCTAAGAGGGCTAGGAGAGGAGAATCGCTCAACAGGCAAGATGGAGACCTCAAATCCATCAAGAAGCAAATTCTATCCTTCAAGGGTAGTGTGACACTACATTACCATAAATTACATACCGGGATATCCTGAGGACATTCCAGTATATAATTTATAATAATGGCGTATTAACTATGTCACCTTCACTCTATAACATGGCAACATATCCAACTTAATCATGGCATTAACTATGTATGTAAAAGTCACAAAACACAATATTTAAAAATCTCAACTTTGCATTTCATTCATTCATAAAAGTTTACACTCAGTCATCAAAAACCAATATTTACAACCGATATACACAAGTTCTACATGGCATATATTAACTACTTAAAAACAACTAAAACTCCTTAATTTCCAACTGACAGACCTTTGAGTCAGGTCTAGTCCAAAAAGTTCTTCTAGAAGATCTTAGAAATCTAGGTCTCTTGTCTCTTACCTGAAAAGCCACGTTGCAATTTTAGATGAGTTTTGTGAACTCAATGAGCGAACCATCATTAATGGTCTCGCTCTATGTACAAAACACAAATATCATATAACCAACAATCACAATAAGACATAAAGAATGTCATACACATCACATACATTCTTTCAAAACTTGTACATCCCAATTAGACACATTATCATGACGTATCACTTTCACATCACAACTTCAAAAAAGATTTCACAAGCATATATTTAATTATTATAAATATTCAAATGCAGATGCATATGCATATGAGACTCTAGAATTGTTATTATTTGTTGTGACCGAGTGCCTTTCAAATACAGAAATAGATATTGGCCCATTGGGCTCAGTCAGAATAGAAATCACGGAGCAGAGCTTTACGTGCAGAATAATGAGCTTATAGCTCTTTCAAACTAGCTACTCTGAACACAATGCCTTTATCTGATCATGCAATTTATGAAATGCATCAAATAGCAAAATATGCCATGAATAGCATTCACTTATGATGCACAGACAGAATCTCAATATTCATCGGACCTTAGTCTAGCATTCAACTTTCGTTGAGCATTCAGAATTCAATGGAAAACATATATCATTCAAATGTCATATGCAAATATAACACTTCCAATACATTTCTGACTATTAAACTACTCGGATTATTAAAGTCCGAAGTACATATTCAGATCACAACAGCTCAATAATTAAAAGTTAAACAGAATAAATCAAACAATCCTAGGAAGATCATCTAGTTTGACTCACAAATGCTCTCTTTAGCTTATTGCCTTGAAGTCCTGACAATGTCTGGAATCGGTTGCTCGACTTGCTCCTCTATATGCAATTCATATACAATTATATGTAACTAATGTGCATTTTCATAAAAATAATCAATCATGAATACATTTATGAATGTATCATGTATCATACATATTCAATGATAATTTCTCGGGTATGTTTCTTTAATACTCTTTATAAGAAATTTCAACGCCTTCAAACCATTCGTTAATCTCTAATACTCTTTTCTTACTTTAATCTCTTCATTCAACATCAATTAAATTCATTTAAGAGCTCATTTAAACCTACATGCCTCATATGGTATCATCCTTACTTGAATTAGGTTGAAAAACATCCAAAAAAACACCTTTTGATAAAGTCTTTCGGGTCACGATCATGCATGTGCACGATTGTGACTTTCTTCCTTCTTCAGTAGAGTCACGATCGTATTGATGCACGATCATGACTTCCCTCATCCTTCAGCAGAGTCGCGATCGTGCTGATGCATGGTCGTGACCTCTTGTGTTTTCTTCCTTCTTTCTTGCCATTTTGGACCTAAAAGCAAATGTTTTTAGACAACACTTTCTTCTAATAAAAAGTTACTCCATGTATTAAGTTTCTAATGACATCAAATTCATACATTTGGTTCAGTATCGTGCAAGTTATAATCAAAATAGTCCATACTGTTCTTTATGCCTCAGTAGAACACAACTCTCAAATTCCATCCAAATTTCAAGACTCCAAACGATAGATTTCAAATTCAATTTCTTCATGAAAAATGTAGGCTATGACTCTAGTTTACTCCAAAACAAAATTCATCCAATTTGGATATTCACATCTCAAGTTATGGTCAAAATACAAATATATGTTCAGTAAAATACTGCATATAACATACTCCAGCACAATTCATTATCAATGTCCTATTACTTCTCCATCATTTTTCTATCATCTCAAGTTGATGGTTCAGCAAAACCCAGATTTTTCAGTCCAAAATTCTCTAGTTGTAGTTCACAATTTCATGAATAATCACAATTCGAAACAGAACCTAATTCAGTCTTTTATATATCAATTTCAGCATTTTCCCTACTCTTCATTTAACTCCAATCATCACAATTCTACACCTTGTTAATCATATCACGAATTTGCTTCTTCCTTCACCACACACACATGTATCAACACCATTTACACATACATCAATCCACAAGCATGAAAATATACACCATTCACGCATGCATTCATTACCAAACCTTAAAACCTTAACAGAAATTATTTATACTATCATAAAACTTACTTGGTTTATACTACACACTTCAGCAAAAATTCTAGAAATTAACAAGTTTTCGGTGGAGAAAGCCAAAGATGAGACAACTGAAAAACCTCAAATGGGCTGAAGTGATGCAGCTTTTGTTTTGTAAGGTGTAACATTGATAGATTAACCAAAAGCCAATATACATAAATGAGCAAGATGGTGTTTCGGTGATGGTAAAGTAAGAAGGAAGTTTAGATGTTTTTGGCGAAACCAAAGGAAGAGCTGCAGAAACATGTTTCCTAATGACTAGGTGTCTCTTTTAAGGCTTGACACATGTCTCCAATGCATGTCTTCCACTTGTCCACTAGATAAGCTACCATTTGTCTCTTAGTTATAGGTCCACAAGTCACTCCATAATTTATCCGTTTGTGATGCAACTCACTAAGAAAATGGAGACTTGAGGATGCCAATGGTTCCAATTACAAGGTCACGCTAAAACAAGCTCAAGGCATAATTTTAGATTTATGCACAAGCTTTTGTTTCACAAGAACTTCAAGAAGTTTTATTAATCAAGCTTGGGGAAGAGCTTAGGGAGACTCTTAAGTGTGTATGCACATTGGAGGTATCAAACCAAGAGGGCTAACACTTAGCCAATTTTTACAAGCATAAGTCTAATCAATGGGTTTGGGCTTATTTTATCTGGCGTGTCGACTTCTTTTGGACTTTGTCATGGGCTGATTTATATTAAGTGTGCATGTGCTTCATTAAAAAAGTCATGTGCATGTTTTATTTTAAGGAACCAAGCATGTGGGCCTAGTT
>JAOQMS010042553.1:0-13544 GCA_027563885.1 Erythroxylum longipes
TATCATCATTTTCAGCTTCCATTTGCTCTTGAATTCCTTCAGTTTTCCTTTCAGCTTCCTCTTCTTTCTAACTTTCACTGTCATTGCTAGCTCCTCCACCAATTTCAACACTTCAGGCTGCTCAAGACAACTCAATTCAACAGTTACAGGTGCTGAGTTGGCAAGTGGTGGTGTGGAATTGCAGCCCAATGCTGAGGTTGTTATGAGCGGACAGATGGCAAAAAACGCGCATAAGGAGGTACACCCAGAGCTGGCAGAAAACGCCAATGAGTAGGTACACTCAGAGTTACGTCCAGAGGTAATGCTGAGGCGTAGCACTAGGATCAGAAAGAAACCACTGAAGGTAAGAGAAAACGAAGGTATATGAGCTGGGTTGTGAAGGAAAAAGGGCAAGAAGATTGTAAGAAGAAAATTCCCTCTGTATGTCTTCTTTTTCTTCCTGAATTCCCTTCTTCTGGTTTCCTTCTCTGAAGTTGCACATTTCCTTTTACTTGTAATCGACGCTCGACACCTATGTGACTGATTTCGTGGCTTAATACTAATACTGCAGCTGTCATTTTTTTCTCTCTCTCAAACTTTTCTCTAGAATACACATACTTGCTGAGTCATTTGCTGGTGTTCGTGACAAATTGGTGCTTTCATTGAGAGGACCCTATCATGGCGGACGGTGAGTTAAGAAAAGAATTTCAGATGGAGATTAATAAGCTACATGTGTTGGGACAGCAGCGAGATTTTGCATCGTCTTAGAGAATGGAAAAGATCGAAAGTAGCGTGGAAGAGATTGCTAAGGCAATGACGAGTCTCTCCGATGAGTTTGCAGCTTGGAGGCTTGAGGCCGCCAGTTGGTCCTCGAACTTCGACACGAACACTCATGGTCACACAAGGCTTGCTAAGATCGATTTTCCCAAGTTCAACAGCACAGATCCTTTAAACTGGATTTTTAGAGCTGAGCAGTATTTTGCTTATTACAACACTTCCGAAGCTGAGAAGGTGGTGATAGCATCTGTGAACATGGAAGGCGACGTCGTGGCTTGGTTTTAGCTGATGAAGAGGACGAACTAGATCACGTCACGGACTGCTCTGTTTAAGGCAGTTGAGCTGCACTTTGGACCAACTGAATATGAGAATCTGAGAGCCCAACTTTTCAAGCTCATTCAAACTGGGTCAGTGCAGGAATACCATACTCGTTTCATGGTTTTCGCAAATAAGGTGGAGGGCGTGGCCGCAGAGGCGCTTCTGGATTGCTTCATTAGTAGTTTGAAGGATGAGATCCGACGAGAAGTGATTTCAAGGGAACCAGCAACGTTATCAAAGGCCGCAACTCTGGCTAGACTGCTCAATGAAAAGAACACACCTAACTGGGGTTTCTTGCGGAATCGCAACTGTCACTTAAGGACCACAGCGAAGAGTTTGGGTGGGGGATATATCTCTACGCCGACAGCTCCACTGGCAAAAACAATGGGAGGTCCCCAAGTTTCCACAATTTCCTCGGTCTCTATGCCATCAACGGGAAAGGCACCATTACCTCCATTGTTGCTGGAGCCCCTGACTAAACCTTTAACGCTAGTCAAGTGTTTAACTCCGGCCGAGGTACAGCTGAAACGGGAGAAAGGCGTTTGTTATACCTATGATGAAAAGTTAATGTTGAATCACCGTAGTCCAGATGCTGGAAACAATGAAGGGGAGACCCAAGTCCAGAGTCTGATACGCATGGAGAGCAGGAGGAAACTCTCGAATTACTCCATTTATCTTTTCAAGCTCTGCAAGGTGCACCTGGTAAGTGTACGATTCTCTTTCATGGATCTATATTCAGAACTGATGTATCGGTTATTTTGGATGGAGGAAGTGATCATAATTTTATAAAACCCTGAATTGTCAAACATTTGAATATAGGTGAGGAACAAATTCATGGGTTTAAGGTTTTAGTCGGAGGTGGTCAAATTTTAAAGGGAAATACTATGGTCCGAGACATCCCTCTAATTATTGATAACACTGGAATCACTATTTCTGCTATGGTTTTGGATGCAACTCGTTATGATATTATTTTAGGGGCTGACTGGCTTGCCACATTGGGAGAGCATATATCTGATTAGAGTACATCTACATTAAAAATTTTTCAAAATGGGACATGGGTCACTCTTAAGGGGGAGCGTAACAGGTTACTCGAGGTGGCTCACTTCCATCAGCTGCTAAGACTGTGTGACACAGATGTAATAGAAGAGTGTTACCCTGTGGAATGCTTTGGAAAAACTGAGGTTATAGAAACAATTTTGGAATTACCCAAAGACATGCCATTTGAATTACAAGAATTATTATTGACGTATAAAGGAGTGTTCCAAGTTCCCAGAGGCTTGCCACCGCCTAGATCTTATGATCATGCTATTACTCTTCGACCTGGAATACCTCCAGTGAAGGTTAAGCCATATAGATATCCATTTTGTCAGAAAAATCAGATAGAAAAAAATGGTAAATGAGATGCTGCAAGAAGGCATTATTCGTCCTAGTAATAGCCCTTATTCGGCCCCTGTTCTGTTAGTCAGAAAAAAGGACGGTTCATGGAGGTTTTACAGTGATTACTAGGCTCTTAATGCTGTCACAGTAAAGGATTCTTTTCCCATTCCTTCAGTAGATGAGTTGCTTGATGAACTTAAGGGCGCGTGTTATTTTTCCAAGCTAGATCTTAGATGTGTTATTTTTCCAAGCTAGATCTTAGATCGGGTTATCACCAAATTTTGGTTAAAGAGGAAGATATTGTCAAGACTGCTTTCAAAACACCACAAGGACATTATGAGTGGTTGGTCATACCTTTCGGGATTACAAATGCCCCTGCTACTTTTCAGTCTTTAATGAATGATGTTTTCAGAGCCTATTTGTGTCCGTTTGTTTTGGTATTCTTTGACGATATATTGGTGTACAGCACTGATTGTAATCTCCACTTACAACATTTAGAGTTGGTTTTGGTTAGGTTGGTGGAAAACCAACTGTATGCTAAGCTATCAAAATGTTCTTTTGGGCAAACCAAAGTGCATTACTTGGCCACGTTGTTTTAGCCCAGGGAGTAGAGGTGGATCAACAAAAAGCGACAGGGGTTCTTAACTAGCCTGTACCTATTAATGTATCACAGCTCAGGGGGTTTCTTGGCTTAACAGGATATTACCATAGGTTCATTAAAAAATATGCTTCCATTGCTTACCCTCTCACAGCATTACAGAAGAAAAATAACTTCAAATGGGATGAAGAAGCATAAAAGGCATCTGAGAAACTCAAGGCAGTGCTGGTGAATGCTCCTGTTTTGGTTATGCCCGATTTTTCTAAGCCATTTGTGATAGAAACTGATGCATCTGGGGGAGGGATAGGTGCTGTGCTGTCTCAAGAAGAGCATCTAATTGCTTATTTTTCTAAGAAACTATCTCCACGTATGCAAGCTCAATCAACTTATGTGAGGGAGTTATACGCCATCACTGAAGCTGTGGCTAAATTTAGACACTACTTAATAGGCCACTATTTCATTATCAGGACTGACCAGAAAAGTTTAAAATATCTGTCAGAACAGACCATACAAACTCCTGAACAAGAGGCATGGTTACCCAAATTACTGGGGTTCAACTATTCTATTGAGTATAAACCGGGCAGCACTAATGAAGATGTTGATGCTCTTTCTAGGTGTTGTGACATGGCTGTCACAACCAATCAAGCAGATATAATAGTGGAAATCAAGAAAGTTGTGACTCATTCGGAGGAGCTATAGGATTTAATATCCCGTAGTGAGCAGAATCCAGCACTACACCCAGAATATGATCTGAAGGATGGTCTACTTTATTGGTGTAAGAAGGTAGTAATTCCTCATACAGCTACTGTTGTTATTCGACAATTGCTAGAGGAGTTCCATTCATCCCCCCAAGGAGGCCATGCTGGGTTTACTCATACATTGGCTAGGGTGGCAACTCAATTTGTTTGGAAGAACATGAGAACCCACGTGAAAACATATATTAGACAGTGCTAAGTTTGTCAAAGGGCTAAGATATCTCAACTGCATCCTAGTGGATTATTAAATCCTCTCCCAATACCTCAGCAAGTGTGGGAGGATGTCGTCATGAATTTCATTACAGGATTACCGAGTTCTAAGGGCTATACAGTAATTATGGTGGTGGTTGATCGACTAACTAAATCTGGTCATTTTGCACCCCTTAAGGCTAATTATAATGCTCCTCAATTGGCTGAAGCCTTTAGACAGACAGTGGTGAAATTACATGGTATTCCAAAATCAATCGTTTCAGATACAGACAAGGTTTTTATTAGTGCCTTTTGGCAGCACCTATTCAAGTTACATCAGACTACTCTGAAGATGAGCTCAGCATACCACCCACAAACGGATGGTCAGAGTGAAGCCCTCAACCGTTGCTTGGAAATGTATTTGAGCTGTTTTGTGTTTGATACACCTAAGTTATGGGTGAATTATCTTTCTTTGGCAGAGTATTGGTATAACACAGCTTTCCAATCATCAATTGGTATGACCCCATTCAAAGCTGTATTTGCCCGAGATCCCCCCTCCATTACTCGAGGTGTTCTTCCCTTAGAAGTTTCAGCTGACTTGTTTGAACAACTGAAGGAAGGGATGCTGTATTAGATGTTTTGAAATACAATTTAGAGAAGGCACAGTTGAGAATGAAGAAATTTACTGATAAAAAGAGAACGGAAGTGCATTTTCAGGTTGGTGACTTGGTCTTTGTCAAACTTCAGCCTTATAGACAACATTCAGTTAAGCTATGCAAGAACCAGAAGTTGTCCCTGCGGTACTTTGGCCCTTTTGAGATTTTGGAGAAATTTGGAATCGTTGCTTATAAAATCAAACTACCAGAGGAAGCTAAAATTCATCCTGTATTTCATGTTTCTTATCTGAAGAAATATGAAGGCTCTCCCGAAGAAACTTACATGCCCTTACCCTTGACAACAGTGAAAGAAGGGCCAATTATTTCACCTTTGAAAATTTTAAAGCAAAGATTGCTGATTTGTGCAGGCCGAAAGGAGCAACAATATCTCATTCAGTGGGATTCAGGCGTAGCACCTACTTGGGAACTGAAATCATACCTGAAGCAACATTATCCTGGCTTTGACCTTAAGGACAAGGTCAATTTCGATGGGGAGGGTAATGTCACGACTGTAGAGGAGCAAGCACTTGATGAGGTAGTTACGAGTGCTAAGTTGGCAAGTGGCGGTATGGAATTACAGCCTAATGATGAGGTTGTTATAAGTGGACAGATGGCAGAAAACGCCCATGAGGAGGTACACCCAGAGATGGCAGAAAACGCCCATGAGGAGGTACACTCAAAGTTACGTCCAGAGGTAATGATGAGGCGTAGCACTAGGATCAGAAAGAAACCACTGAAGGTAAGAGAAAACGAAGGTATATAAGCTGGGTTGTGAAGGAAAAAGGGGAAGAAGATTGTAAGAAGAAAATTCCCTCTGTATGTCTTCTTTTTCTTCCTGAATTCCCTTCTGGTTTCCTTCTCTGAAGTTGCACATTTCCTTTTACTTATAATCGACGCTCGACAACTGTGTGACTGATTTCGTGGCTTAATACTAATACTGTAGTGGTCATTTTTTTTCTCTCTCTCAAACTTTTCTCTAGAATACACATACTTTCTGAGTCATTTGCTGGTGTTCGTGACATTATGTACATCCATCTAATGTAGCTCCATCCTTTAGTTGAATTGAAAGCATTTTGGCAACAGGTGTGAAAGTTTCATTGTAATAAATACCTGTAACCTGACTGTTACCCAGGATCACAAGCCGAGCCTTAAACCTTTTAGTAGACCCATCTGAATTATATTTGATTGTATATACCCACTTACACCCAATAAGCTTCTTCCTTGATGGAATACTCTCTAACGTCCAGGTACCATTCATTTTGAATGCATCTATTTCCTATCTCATGGCTTACCTCCAACGAGGATCACGCATGCCGTCAGAAAACCTGGTAGGTTCAGTACCTGCAGTAATGGCTGCCAAAATTTTTTTATGTCTCATGGAAGATTTATCGCAAGTCACTTAATAAGCTATGGGATACGGATTACCTGAGGACTTTCATTGAGTGGGTATGCATTGCAATGGGGGTTCCATACATTGAGCTATGTGAATAATATAATCCTTCAAGCTGGTGGAGAGTTTACGCTCACGATGTCTCTGACTAAGAAGACATCCTGATCTTGTACAACACGTATAGTAGTAGTAGTAGTTCCACCAGTAGCAATATCTTTCTTAGCACCTTCACTACTCCTCCTCTCCCCAGGAACATAGTCCACCAACACAACACCATTAGTGCCACCTCAATTATGCCCAAAGACTCCCCCTGACTTCAATAGGAGTTTGAGAACCCCATTCAATATCATCTTCAGTACATCGTGGCACATTTTCTATAGCAATAGGTAGCACCCCATCATCAAAATCATCAATATGTGGGGGTTGGAGTTAGGTGTGAATTAACTGGGGTTTCCAAGTGTGTCAGAGAATTATGAAACAGAAATTGTGTCTCAAAAAATTGCATATTCCTTAACACAAAAAAATCTCCAGTTTCTAAATCATATACTTGCCATCCTTTCTTTCCAAATGGATATCCCATAAAATTTCTACTATTTGAACCAAATTTGTCCCTGTCACGAGAAATATAGTGAGCATAGCAAAACACCCAAAAAATTTAAAAAGTTATACGAGGGAGGTTGACCAAAAAGTACTTCATATGGTGTTTTACCATTTAATGAAGGAGTGGGAGTTCAATTAATTAGGTAGGCAGTAGTCAACACATATTCACCCCAAAAAGAAATAAGTAAATATGCTTGAAAACGAAGAGCACGAGCAACATTCAAGATATGTCAGTTCTTCCGCTCCACACATCCATTCTGTTGAGGCATGCCCACACAGGAGGTTTGATATATTATTCCTTGTTCTTCATAAAAAGAACTCAAACAAGTGAACTTAGTGCCATTGTTGCTTCTAATTATTTTCACTTTCCTATCAAATTGGGTGAAAATCATGGAGGAAAAAGTTTTAATTATCCTTCCAACTTCACTTTTTCGGCTTCATCAACAATGGTCAAGGAAAACACAACACCACAAGAAGAAGGTGTCTTATAAGAACCCCACGGCTTTATTCATGCTAACAGGAAAAACTTTCCGAATCTGTTTTGCTCAAAAAAAATAACACAAGGTTTCTCAATTTTCCTACTACTACTACTACTATTATAATTACTACTAACTTGAGGAATAAGTGAAACAATCTAACTTGAGGGATGATCGAGTCGCCTATGCTATAAATCAATTGAGTCCACTCCACTTATTCTGTATGCCTTAACTTGTGCCACTGATTTGAAAGAGATAAACCCATCGCATTGTTCACCTATGCTAGTCAGAGTCCTTGTATTGTGGTCCTGTATCACACAAAACTTGTTAGTAAATTTGACTATGCAGTTAATATCGCCAAGTAATTGAGACACAAAAATTAAATTGCAGGTCAATTGAGGAACATAAAGAACATGTTGTAATTTTAACTTTTCACCAAGGATGACAGTTCCTTCCTTCAATGTTGGAGTCTCAGACCCATTAGGTAATCCTATAGGGTGTGGTTCAACATCACACAAATCCACCAAAATATTAATATTCCCTGTCATATGGTGAAATGCTCCGGTGTCAATAATCTAATAGGTAGAGCATCTTTTACCTGTTAATTTCTCATTGCTCTTGTTGTGGATTTTAAGAAGGACCAATAGAGTACTCCATTGTTTATGAGTCAAACCTGGTCTGGTCAGCTTCTGTCACACCTCCACTGCCATTGTGCGACCCCTTATTTGCTCCTCTCGTTTGGGTCGCATTAGTAATAGCAAAAGGCCCTCTCCTGCCACGACCAGAGCCACCAAATACATCCATCGCATCCTCGAGTAGCACCACATCCTGCGCCCCACCAATCTGGCTAGCCAATCAACTTGAAGCAATCTTTAACCTCATGTATGATTTTCCCATAATTCTTACAAGTCGATTTCTTTGAATTATTAGAACCAACATCATTATTACAGAATTTTGATGGAGCTTGTACCTCGAAGCCTACGACATCTCTGCGCTCATTCTTTGCTCGGGTAACAGTCTGATGTTGCTCCTCCTGTATGATCGTGGCATAAACTCTATTCAAAGTAGGCAAGGGCTTCATGCTCAATATGTTAGAACGAGAGGTTCCAAACACGACATCATCAAGACCCATAAAAAATTGATGGATTTTCTCCTTCTCATGTTCTTGTGCAAGTTCCATTGCTGCTCCATATATACACCGAGAACATCTGCATGTTGGGTTCTTTGTGTAGCTTATAAGTTCCTCCTACATGCTTTTCAACTTACCATAATATGTTGCAACTATCTGTCCTTCTTGTTTACAGGATGCAAGCTCACTTTTCAATTGGCGAATTCTCATGTCGTTACTAACGGAAAAATATTCCCTCAAGTCTTCCCATAGGTTTTGGACAGTCTCCATATAGGAGATCGTAGATCGAAGAGGTGGATCGATAATGTTAAAGACCTAAGCAATTAAAATTGAAATCACCTCATATCAATCTTCAAGTTCCGGGGCTTCTCTTGGAGGTTTTGCAATCGTCCTGTCAATGAAACCCATTTTCTTCTTGGCCCTAAAGGAGTTTCTAACATCCTTAGTGTTACAAAGGTTTTCCTTTGGCACTGAACTTATCCGCAAGACGCGCGTACTCCTTTGCACGACAATCTTACTTAGGTCCTTCTAAGCAAGACTTAGCCTTCCCACGTGATTATTGACCAACTATCGAGTTCTCGAACGCTTCACGACCCTCACAGTGTTTAACTCTCATACTAGCAAGAAAATTACGGAAGTACTAGAATAGTAAAGGCAACAATAAGAACAAGAAAGAGATACAACTAAAAGCTAACTTTCATTACTTCCTTCAAAGTATACAAAGGAATACTCTCTCAATCTTTGTGTCTCACAACACTCTCCTCTTGATTCTGAGAGTAAGAATCAAATAAGCTATTTATAGGCATCTTTAAACGACTAAGTTAGAATTCTAATAAAACTTTACTAGCTAAGATCACAATCTTATTCTATCTTATCCTTATCAGATTACTTCAAACTAACCAGTAGACGACATCCCCGTCCAATTAGGACTCTATCTAATAGTATTAAGAAACATCACAATAACAATAAAAAGGATTACATTATCTAGGAATGATTGTCCATATCCACAAAGATCTCTTCTATCTTCAGATGATCCTTCGACATGATCTTTATCTCTTAAATTTGATGTACATCCAGGGTGATCTTATCCGCCACATCATCCAAGATCTCCTCATCTCTGTCCATTGATGATGAGTCATCCAAGTCAATGGCACATTGGTCCGATTCAATGCTTACCCTTGCCAACTTCATTAGCCATCGTCCGTCCACTTAAGCACACATTAAGTCCTTAGTCCATTAAAAACTTCGCCTTAGTCAAGTTAGCTTGTACAAGGTCTGAAACTCTACCAAAATTCACACCATGCTTGATCTACTTGCTAAGTAACCTTAGAACTCTCGCATATTCCCATTATGCGTGTGATCCAGCTAACCTTCTATTCGAAGTCTGTCTCAAGCCTTCTTTTGGTCTCGCATTCGAATCTTGCATCTCGTCCAAGATTTCCACCAATGCGCACCAATGCATGCCAACGCCTGATATTGCCCCTTGTTGTCCTTTCCTCCTCGCAAGTTTTTGCCTTGTTTTGTTGTTCCACGTGTCGAACATTAGTTAAGGCTCGTCAATGCCCGCACGATTTCTCTATCTCGAACTTAGGGGTTTAACACTTAGCCCATTCGTCATAGTTGTCGCCTTTCAGAACCACAGGTGTTATGTAGATTCCCAGGTTGTCTGTAGAAGGTAGATAATATGGAGAGGTTGGATCAGTCATTGGTGTTTTGTTGCTTCCTGATCCATCGCTGTCACCATTTTATGCTTTCTATTGTCACCAGCTAGGGCCTTAATCTACCCAGGTCTTGGCTCTAATACCATATAAGTCTTGTATGGGAGATAATAACGTTCTACCTTTCATTATGCAAACAGATGTATATATACAATTACAAACCTAAACTTCCTAAAACAATCAACTTCCTAGAAGGCAATACACTCCTAATATTACAATATTTACAGCTAATAGCTACCTAATATCCACCAATATTGTGCAACATTATTACTTGAGAAAAAGGTTTTATGTAAAAGAAAAATAATTTAAATTTAAAGGTATAAATTTATTCTTAAAGTATTTATAAAAATTCAAATAGATTTTAATATTTTAATGTTTATCAATTAATTTTAACAATAATATTTATTGACAAAATAACTTTTATTTAAGTTAAACTTAATAACGTGGTTAAAGTAAATAACTTTTTATAATAACATTTATATTATAAAAAATTTACAAGTGCATTAGTAAATTTATATTTAAATTTAATATGTTAATTTTTTTTGAAAATTTAAAGCTGATATTATATGGCCAAAGCTGAAAACTTATATACAATCCTTTCCAAGGAAATCAAAATAAATTATATAACCACAACTACTCTTCTAAAACCGTACAACTGATAATCACAAAAAACTAATTAGATCATCTATATCAGTCTAATTTCCTGGTTGATGTTGTTTTGCTTCCCTTTAGTTAACATATTCTCTCTAATCAAGTTTACTATTGTCTTGGCAAGCTCATACTTCTGTTGCTCTTCATTCTTATAAATTTGCCTATTCCTCTCCCTACGTATGTAATAAATCGCCATCTGAAACGAAATCATAATAATGAGGCTATCTCTTTGGCCTGATTTGAAGTACCTTATGATATCGTTCAACACATCATTCCATTGAAAGTAAAAATTTGGGATTCTAATCATATTCAAAATTCTGCTCCACATCACTTTGGTATATTCACATTCAAAAAGCAAGTGATTTCTACTCTCGTTTACATGTTTACACAAAATACAAAGGGGGTCAAAACTTCCAAACTATCGATCCTTCGTTCTCAACCTATTCTTGATAGTTAACTATAAGAAAATAGTAGATTTAGGACTTAATACCTGCTGCCACACTAGATCAACCCATAGAACTGCTTCCAAAGATTCCCTCTCTATGGTGTGAGCAGATTTGTTCGTGAACACACCATTATTATGAGCAACCCATAGCGCCGTATCAGACCTATTGCTGATTTGCAGTCCAACAACATAGTTGTCAAGTAGGTGAAAAAAATCTAGAATTGTTCATCCTATCCCTCTCCTGGAAAAACCAAGTTACCTGAGCCTCCTTCGGTACCCTTTTTTGTAAAGCTTGTAAGTCATTTCGCAGCCACAGAGGACTGAAATTGGACTAGTTGTCAAGCCAAAAACTAACATCTTCGCCATTCCCTACCCTGAACTTAATAAGTGTATATATCTTTTCCCTAAGGTTCAACATACTCTTGAAAATCCAATAATGATCACACCTTGGCTGGATTTGCCAAAAATTTTGGCCATTAAGCTAGAAAATTTGCACCCATTTAACCCACAACATTTCTTTATCAATAAACAATCTCCAGATTCTCTTCATTAAGAGTACCCTTTGCATTTGCGCAATCGATATAATTCCTAATCCCCCTTATTTTTTAGGCAAAATAATATCGCTTCATTTTACCTTAGCCCCTTGTTATTATCGTATTTCCCTTTCTATAAAAAGGATTTTAGCAACCTCTCCATTTTCTTGATCACTTTCTTAGGAATTACAACGTGAGCAGCCCAGTGTATATTCATACTATTCAAAACCGATACAATGAGAGTGACTCTAGCCGCAAATGATAGAAAACAGTTTTGCCAGACATAAATTCTAGTTTTCAATTTCTCCAACAGTGGCCAAAAATCAAAAAATTTTGGCTTACCCGAAGTTATAGGTATTCCCAAGTATCGAAAAGGAGTTTCCTAAAGAGAAAGCCCCACCAAATTAGTTATCCATTCTGGATTCCTAACATCTGAAGAAACATATAATCCACTCTTTTGCATATTTAACTTCATCCCCAACCATCCTGAAAAAGTATTCATCAAACTTATCATCATTGTGATGACATGAGGTTCGGCCTTGCACAAGAGAATCACTTCATCAGCATAAAGTAAATGTGACAATTTGAGGTCCCTACATTTGTAGTGGTACTGAAATCGTCCATTACTATCCACCATTTTAGTTACTAATCTAGATAAATCCTCCATAGCTAGAGTGAATAGGTAAGGGGAGAGAAGGTTTCCTTGCCTAATCCCTCAAGTGTTATGAAACGGTTTCGTAGGAAGCCTATTGATTAAAATGCTCATTGAAGTAGTTTGGATACATTGGAGTATCGACTAGTAAAATCTTAAAGGTAGACCGATACCTTCCAACCAATCCCTCAAAAAACCCCAGCTAATGGTGTCATAGGCTTTAAATAAATCAATCTTTAAGGCATAACTCTTGATCTTTTTTCGAGTGTGATATTCACCCAGCAAGTCTTAGAGTAGCAAAATATTATTCCCAATACTTCTCGATGGAAGGAAAGCCCCTTGAGACATCTTTACCACCTTCACTAATACAACTTTCAATATATCAGCCAATAAAGACACTATGATCTTTTAAACAGTAGAGCAACACAAAATTGGACAATAGTCCGTGATCATCTCTAGTCTTTCCTTCTTGGGAATCAGGCATATGTACATGTGGTTGATCTCCTTTAATAGTGATCTGGAAGAAAAAAATTCAAGCACTGCCTCCGTTAGAAGAGGTCCCATTATGTTCCAAATCTGTTGGAAGAAACCTGCCGAATATCCGTTAGGGCCAGGCACTTTAGAGCTATGCAACTGGAATAACACTTCTTTCACTTACTGTGTAGTGAAAGGTGCATTTAACATCTCTAGGGCCCTGGACTTGGACAGAAATCTAACACATCTTTAACCCCAAATCCGTTCTGCTGAACTTCAGAACTCCTCATTAGTTTCATAAAGAACCCTCGGATATGATTAGATAACTCCTATTGACCAGTTAACTTATGTCCCTCCTCATCCTTCAGTTCCGTAATGGTGTTAATATTTCTTCGAGCTAACAAAGATGCTTAGAAAAATTTAGAATTGATATCCCCTTCTTTAAGCCATGTTTGTCTAGCTTTCTATTTGATAATCAAATTTTGTAGTTGTGGTGCTTCCTGGTAGTTATTCATAAGGTCTACTTTGATATTTTTCAAACTATTATTGAAAGGATTTGTAACACCCCACTCCCTCAAGACCCGAACCCGACATCGATGGTGATATCCGAGTTCGTGCCCCGCGAGGATGGCATGTTATAGCACTCGATCATTCACATTGCAGTACAAATTTTTTTTTAACGATAACATAAAGTGTGAAAATTGATAACCAAATTGGCCCATTTTATTTTATAACCATTTTCAACAAAATAATGTAATCAATAGAATTTTCAATAGCCATTTGGGCCCATTACAAATACAAAACATTTCCAATTCCAAAAATTATTA
>JAOQMS010042554.1:0-13542 GCA_027563885.1 Erythroxylum longipes
TGAAACTCCCTGGATCCTTTAACTTAGGGGGTAGTTTATTTTGTAAAATAGAACTACACTCCTCAGTTAAGGCTACCATCGCAAAATTGTCCATCTTCTTTTTGTTGGAGATGATTTCCTTCAAGAACTTGGTGTAAGTAGTGATCTTAGCAAGTGCTTTGACGAAAGGGATATTGATATGGATCTTCTTAAAAAGGTCAAGAAATTTCTGAAATTTGGAATCATTATGCTTCTTCTTTACCCCTTTGGGGGTATGGTATGGGCGGCATAAAGGAAAATTCTACCACCTTACCACTCCTTAAACAAATTGTCATACAATCTCGTTTTGGATTCACTTGAGTTTTGCTAGGTAGCTTTCCATTAACTCTTTCACTTACCTCTTTCGCCACTTGACTGATTTGCACCTCCAAATTTCTGATGGCAGCTTGGTTGGACTGAATGTTCTACTCCATTCTGTTCATGGCTTGAGAGCTAGCTTGGGCATTTTGATCCTTTTTGCTCATAAGTTGAGCAAACATATCTTCAAGCCTATCCACTTTTTTCTCGAAAGGGGAAGGAAATTGTTTTTGTGCAGAAGATAAAGAAGGTGAATACTGCAGTTTTTGTGGTGCTTAGAACCCAAGTGGTCCCATTGGTGTTGCAGCCCCTTGATTTTTTAATGAAAAATTAGAATGAAACTTCCAACCTTCATTGTAGGTGTTGGAGAAAGGATTAAATCTTTGACCTTATCTACCAATATAGTTCACCTCTTCCTCTGGCATTGTTGCTTTAATGTTCATACAACCAGCTGCTGTATGCCCAAATCTACCACAAAGAATGCAAGGATCCCTATTGGACTTGTTGTCATTCATCAACATATTCAACTTCTTATTTATCTCAGCAACTTGATAAGCCATGTCAGATCTCGATCGCACTTTGTTAAGAGTAGCGGCCTTGCTTTTAGTCACCTTACAATGTGAATTCTCCGTAACTTTCTTAAAAATATTCCATAACTTTTACGGACTCAGGTCACTAATATTCCCACCAGCATTTAAGTCCACCAAAGTTTGGTTGTGATTGGTGAGACCATAGTAGAAGAACTGAGTCAAGGAGTAAGTGTCAAATCTATGGTGAGGACACTGGTTGAGGAGGTCATTAAATCGCTCCCATGCTTTATGAAAATTTTCTCCTTCTTTCTGTGAGAACTAATGTATCATCTTCCTTAGTTCAAGAGTTTTATGGGCTGGATACCATTTCATCATAAAAGTCTCCATCACTTTATCCCAAGTATCAATGGAATCTACTTCTAAGCCCAACAACCAATTTCTTGCTAATCCATTTATGCAATAAGGAAAACACCTTAGCCTCAACTCATCTTCAGACAATCCATACAACATAAGAGTTTAAACTGTTGCATAAAAGTCTCTTATAAAAGCTAGGGCATTGTGGAAACATTGCTAGGTGAATCTGCTTCAGCCCATAATTCATTGCTGCCACAGTCAATAGAATGCAAGAAAGGTTTCCAGCAATAAATGGCATATGATAATCTCTAATTTTTCATACCGCAGGATTAACAACCACCGGTTCAGCCTGGTTTCCTCCATTGAATTGTTCATTCCCCATTTCTTACTCTTCATCCAGAATTGGATCTTGATTATTATTTGCCATCGCTCTTCTTCTTTAGGCGTTGTTCCTTTTACAAGTGCGTTCAATTTCAGGATTCAATTCAAGTAACTGATCATCATTCAAGCTTCTTGAACGCCTTAAGTGCATGCAGCTCCTGAAATAGAATAAAGAGAAAAGATTTTAAAGGTGGTTAATGGATGAAAACTTAAGGTAATAAAAAATAACTAGAATTAATAGCAGAAAATATAAATTAGTCCCTAGCGCCAAAAACTTGGTCGGCATAATCTGCAAGTGCACAGAGTCGTTCCTACTACTTACACACCAAGTATTCCAAGGTTGTATCCCACGAGAACTAAAATACTCACAACTAAATTAATCCTAATTACTTGAACCAAAAATGACAAGAAAATTAAAAGATGATTGGATTTGAGTGAAAAATTAATTGTAACGAATGTAAATAAATAAACAAGAGAAAATTCAGTGTTAAGACTTAGGGCTTCGGGATTCGCCGATTTAAAAGATTGAACGATAAATTATGGAATTGATTAAATGACAAGTTATAATAACAGATGCACTATTTCACTTATATTCTCTCTCAAGACATACAAGAATACCCAACTAGTTGATTACCATTTCTAAATGTGAAACCTAACTAGTCAAATTCATTAAGAACAAGCAACCCTAAGTTATTACTAGTTTAGGATATCTCTATCTCTAAATCTAATGTGTTTATCTTCTTAGTGCACAAACCACACTTTACCTCTCAGTCCATCATATGATTCCTAAGATTGCATCTATGGTGATCAAGCATAGAAACAACAATGAAGCTCAAGGAAGATAAATATAACTCAAGAACTTTCATTCAACACCAATTAATCCATAAAACATCAATCAATCCCCAAAATAGGCTACATCCCTAACCCTAAATGGGGTTTAGTTCCAGCACATGATAAAAGATTCACAATACATAGAGACTATCAATATTCAAGACAAGGTAGAGAGAGAAGATAGAGAGAGAAGACAAAACAAGCTTGCTCTACTCTTGATGCAATCCTCCTCCTTCTTCTTCTTTTCCTATTTTGGGTGCCTCCAATCTCCTTGCCTCATTTTCAGTGCCAGAACCCTTATTTAGGTCTTCAAAATGAATATATATAGTGTCTTACGGTCAAAGAAACCTAGTTTTTGCTAAACAAGGGAATAAAAATCGTGTCTGCACCGTCAATGTCCGTTAGGCAGACTTAATGTCTGTTAGGCGGACCTTCTCGGGTCTCTGGAGTAGTTTGGACAGTGAATGTCTGTTAAGTGGACATTCACGTGTCTGTCAACCTTCTTTCTCCACTCATGTCTGTTTGGAGGGACATGATGTCCGTTATGCGGACATACACTGAGCATCTTCAGAAATATGCACTTTTGACCCTTCAGAAGGCCAAATCACTCCTTAAGGTCTCCATGAAGGTTGTAGAGCTTGCAGTCCTCTACGAAAATGTTCTTAAAAGACTCTCATCTGACATCTATAATGAAAGTTATGTCTTTTGTCCCAAAATCTATCCAATTGTACCTATCAAGCAATAGGGTTGAAATTTATGAGAATTAACCAAATAAAGAGCATAATTAACATGAAGATAAGTCAAATTAGTTCCAATTTGTCCTAAAATCATATATAAATAATTTGACTTATTAGTGACCCTAAGGTTCTCGGTTATTTTAGAAAGTTGAATTAACTCTTAATTCAACCAAATCATGAAGGGTTTCATGATGCCAATTTTCCAGAATATAAGTGGATTAACACATGAACTCTTCGATAGTTAATTATCCAACTTATGAAACTTTTCATAGACAATTAATGTGCAAGTTGTCCATTCACCATACTATACCCCACTTGGTTCGAACCATGGGCTATGTGTCAACTTACACTAGACTGACTACATCACATCTAGTCCAAGTGATGTTAGTTCTTGTCTTGAGATCTCATTACTCTATGCGTCATTGAAGACTCTCTTCATGACACATAATTGCTCTAGCCAGAGACTCATGAGTAATGATCCCGACAAGAGGCTGTGGGTATCATCTCCTTCTATCAGGAGTAGTGAATCCTTTATCGGCTACCCAATTACCTTCGAATACAAATTACTGTACCCAATCACCACCGTAAGAGTGACCTCATCTTGAGGTAATAAGGAATGATATCAAAGCACAGGATTCGTATCTAAGATATCCTTGAGTACCTCAAGTCTTATGATATTTGCTCAAGTCTTAGGATATTTGCACCATTGCTATGATGAGATTAATCACTGACATTCGATGGATCATCTATATGATAATCTCATAGCGGGTAATACGATGTACTTACTACTCTTAGTAAGCATCCACATGTTAACTCTGAACAACTCATGCTTACGGTTTCTGAGATCCACTACTTGATCAAATCGAGTAGTATAACATGTGCTAGTCTTCCTGGATTAATAATGTCTTATCTTATTAATCCTACTATTAGGGATTATTTAGATACTAACATAATTGCACATGATAGGAATCTCATTATCATGATCTCATCATGATTTCCTTCGTCATATGTCTTGTATCATGGACTTAATTAATTCAATTTAAGATCAATATCAATTCATATATAAATGACTATCAAATCAATGAAAAATGCCTTTCGCTTTATTAATCAAAATAAAGTTTGTACAAAATTGCTAAAGGTGATTGCCTTTAGAGCACTATTCTAACAGATTGAATTGTGATATTAGAATAACTAAGTTCTTTGAGCTATGAACCTAAGTGCAAGCTTGAAATATGCAAATGATGATGTTTAAATGATCAAGAGATATGATTAAAGAACATACCCAGAATAGTAAAATTGAGCATGCATTATACATTAAACATATAAATATGTGTACAATTGAATGTTTATGTGATTGTGAAATTAGTAATGTATGTATAATGTATGTATTGCATGCAATTGATAAAGAGGATTGAAAGTCAGCGTCCAAACATTTCCAGATCATAGAAGCTAATGCTTATCTAGAGCATATTGTGAGTTACCTAGATGATCTCCTGTTAATTAATTATTTTATTTAAGCATCTGTATTGAATTATTATTGATGTGAATGTGAATTTAATAATTCTGGACATTAACAATCCGAGGAGTTTGATAAATGCGAATGTATTGGAAGTGCTTTATTGAATGTGAATGAGCAAGGAATAAGTGATTCTCAACATATTTTTTGAATGCCAGACTTAGGTTTGATGATATGTGAAAGTGAATGTGTAAAGTGAAATAAAGTGACTGATTGAACTTATGTGATTTGATGCATTCCACTACATGAATACATGATCAGATAAAGACAGTTGTGACCAGAGTAGTTACTATAAAAAAGTTTAAAGCTCAGAATGTGATTAAGAGCTAAAGGCTCACTATGTATAATGAGCCCGGTATCTCCAACAGATATGGGACAGCTATTAATGAGCCCGATATCTACAATGGATACGGGACATTTACAAGCACTCGATTACAACAACGTAATAATTAAAAGTGAGTCTCATGAGCATTGCATATATATTTGATATCTATGTTTTAAATGATCGGAGTGAATGATTTGAATTGATCATAATGTGAAAATATGAAAGAAGTGAACAAAGATGACCTTTGATGTTATATGATGTTTAAGGAAGTGATGTGTGCTATGTGAGTATACATGAATTATTGTGTTATGTGGTTTGAGTGAGCCATCAAGGATGGTCCACTCACTGAGTTTGCAAAACTCACCAAAATTGTAATGTTGTCTTTCAGGATCCGAGGAGATATCCAGTTAGACAAATTGGAGTCTAGCCACTGCATTCAAATATGAGTTAGAGGTCGGGATCAGTTTGCACCTGCATCTGTCTTCAATTTTTTTGTTTTTTGAAATTGTATTTTGCAAATATTGTAGTATAATGAATATATGAATGGAAGTGTTTTGTAATTTTAATAGGCCTAAATGACCATTGGAATTCTAATGATATGTTTATTATTTGAAACACTTATGATTGAAAATGTTTATGAATAAAATTGGTCGAAAAAGATCATTGATTTTCTGAGCATGCGTGTGATGTGTGTAAAATTTGTATTGAGTATGATTGATTGACTGTATTAGCATGCCACCTTCGTAGAGTCTGTTTTTGAATACTGACAGTATGTTCAGGAATGTACCTTATGAGAGTGGGGTGCTACAAAGTTAGTATCAGAGCCCATGTTTAAAATCCTAGATGGTCATTTTTGAAAGTATGTGTCAAGGTACATGCATTTTAGACATGTCTTAGCATGTAGTGGCCACTGATCCCCAGTCTGAGTCGCATTTACATGAGTAACACACATGAACATTTGTTAAGAGTTTGAACTGATAGAAATAGTGAGAAGAATGATGATCTGTCAGAATGTAAGAAAATGAAAGTTTGTGGATATCTAGAAATGAGAAATAGTATATGGTTTGATATGATAGACAAAGATTCATTGCATTGGTATTGGTGGATGTATTATTGAATATGAAATCAATATTGTACTGTGATGGTATATCCTTGAATGTGATATAGCTGTGAATACATTGTCATGGATTGATTGAGGAAAAGTAGAGATATAATTATAAATGACAAGATTTAAAGTGTATAAGCAAAGTTGAAAGAAAACAAAATTTATTATGACATTGAGAGGTTGAACTTGGAATTGAAATGGTTGATTGATTGATGTAATACGAGTTATGATTCAATATAAGAATATATCAGTGGATTTGTGATCAAAAGTTCATGATGGTTATGCTTCAATAATTTCGAATTAATTGAGAATGTATATATGTAAGATGAAATAAATGATAGCTGGAAGATGAGATAAATGATAATGAGATAAGTAGAAGTTCTCAAGGTTAAGTTAATTTGTTATTATGAGTGTATATCTGATAGTGTGATCATTTTGACGAGTGATATTATTAAGCACTTATGTATTATATGCTTGGAGATGATATAGGAGGTGACCTATGATTTATTAAATGTTCTTAAGTCTTAGTCCCCATAGTTAAACTTATGAGATGAATCAAAGTAGCACATGAAAGCGTTTATAGTGATCAATTGATGATAGATTGAAAGTGTAAATGATGTTACTATGTATTATAAATTCGAGAAAGAAAGGAAGGAAAAAGAAGCAGGGCATGATCGTGGCATAGTTCCCACGATCGTGACCAAGATTAATTGGTTCTGTCACGATCGTGGCAGAATGCCCACAATCGTGGCTAGTTACACAAGCTTTTGTCATGATCGTGGGAAGGTCTGGCACGATCTTGGGTAGGCACAAAGGGAGAAATGTTGTCTAGAATCAATTGAGATTAAAGTATCTTTGGCGTACAATATTAATTGGTCACATTTCAAAAATACATCCCTCAATAAGATGTAATTATCTTAATGGTTTATACCACAGTATCATAGTAAATGAATATGTTTACTACTTCATTGAGCTTTATTATGAGGAATATTTTAATCATGTAAGATATGCTAGAAATTGATCATATTGACATATTATGAATAGTTAAAAATTAATCTTATTGAGGTATTATGAATGGCTGACAAGCGATGATGAATATAGTTGACTGATAAAGAGTATGTAAAGAGTACAAATGAATGAGGAGAGATATCTTCTTTTGATAGAGACTTTCATCGAATGACATCATGTATGTCAAATGTTCCATTTCTAGAAATGAATGACTATTGAACAAATTAGAAGTGAATATTGGAGTCCCATTTCTAATAGAGAATCAAGCATAGGAAGCTGAATAGGCCACCTAAAGAGAGTGCATATGTCTTATCTGTAGTAAAGTATCCAATTACATAATTGGATTCTTGAAATTTAGGTAACACTATTGCTATTGTGAGAAGAACTTAGGTCCACACTATATATTTTGCTAATATGTTTAGAAGATACAAGTTAGATTTGACGATTGTGTTACCAACTCTAGAAGTTAAGATTGAAAATTATTAGAAATGTGTGGAGAAACTAGTAAGAATGGATAGACATTAGAATAAGTTGATAAAAAATCAGAGGAAATAGAATGAATGGAGAAATTCATTTGAGAAAAGCAGTCAATTGTGAGATTGAGAAAATATGAGATAACATTGCCCCATCTGAAGAACTAGTTATTTAAGAATTTTGAGGACTAGATATGGGCACATTGAGTTTTGGTAATTGATATGTGTTTAAATGTTGATCTATTTTATCTTTTACACTTAGTGATTAATAGAAATACTTAGGATAATTATTTTAGCTTATTTTTTATTTTAGGTACATTTTGAAAGTAAAAGGCTAAAGTGACCAGAAAGCATGTCCATTGAAGCTATCTTCTCTACTTCCATACTCTATTGATTCATGAAACATGAAGAAAATGTTGTCAACATGAATCACTACCATCCTGAAAATTTCATATCCATGCAAAGTGAGTAAATATTGTTACAAAGCAACTCATTCGCGTTGAACCATGAAAGCTATCCTATGCAAGAATATTAACTCACACGAGACACTACACACACTTACTTCCATTCCATTTTTAACCTAGCATTTAAGGTATAAATAAGACATATTATGTGAGAAAAAAAGGGGGCTAGAAATGTGAATCGAAAGAGACAAAAAAAAGTGGGCTGGATGCATCATAAGACAATTGTCCATTTTTCCACATTTTAACTAACATTTTAGATCAAAAGAACTTGTTTTTCTAGTAAGAGAGCTGGAGAGGGAGATCATGCTAAACCTGTCCATTATGATTCAGATGGGAAACCTAGCAAAAAAATAAGACAAGAAAGAGGGCTGAGGGGAGCAGTCGGTTGGAGGAGAGTTGAAGGGAAAATTAAACAGGTTACAACTGAAAGAAGGAAGAAGACTGAAGGGAAGGTAGAGCTAGATCATCTATTCGGCTGAAGAAAGAAGAGAAAAGAAACAAAGATGGGTGTGAAATAGAGAGCTGGAAATAGCGTGGGAGCTAAAAAAGAAAGGAAGAAAGTGTGTAAAAAAAAGGGAAAAACCGAGAGCTACATGAGAGTTGCGTGAAGAAGAAAAGACAAAGCTTACGACAAAGAAGGAGATGCATGAATAGTGACCAAAAATACCGACATTAAATTGTCCCATCAAGCTATAGTGATAAAAGAGTGGTAACAAAAACAAAAAAAGGATGGCTATAGAGAAAATAGAAAGGCTTGTGGAAGGAATTTAGTGATCAATCTTTCTTTAAATTCTTTCACATAAATGAAGGCTACTAAAGTTAATTGTTCGAGCTTGAGGATGGAGATGAAAGGCTAGCTTCCCAAAGCCGGTTCAATGGGAATATCGATGTCAACTCACGGTTAAACTATTTTTATCACTTTAACGTTGTAATTTCTTTTCGGATTGTTGTGTTCTTGGTGTTGGTTGAATTAGTTTTTCATACGAATGATCTTAATATGTTATTTTGATTGTTTTATTTTAAACCTACTGCTAAAACATCGAATGTAATTCATAATCATTACTTTTGATGCTTGTGAGTAGCATCTAATGATCGTTAATCGTTAGGAACACCATAACTTAGGTTAGATAACCCGAACGTGTGAGCTTACTTCCTATATTGATCATTTTTCAATTCGTAATGTGGCTGCCAAATTGAATCTAGAGATCATATCCTAGGTTATTCTGTAGTTAGGTTTAATTAATGATCATATCTTGATTAAACACGACCTAAGGAAAAATCAAGATTAGTAGAGTGTTCTATTAGTCTCATATCAATAGTCCGAAGAGAGTTATAAAGACGTTAGAACGATGGAATATGCTTCATTGTGTTTAGGCCGAGATTGACCCCTATAACTGGACCTTAATTATATTCAACATTTTTCTCATTTTTGATTGCTTTTTTTAATTTGTTTTGATAGTTTACTTTTTTTTAATTTCTAAATTGCTTAAAAATCTAAAACCCCCTTTTTATATTTTCCTTGCATCAATTAATTTCGTTATGAAAATTAACTGAACTTTCCCTTTGGATTCGATCCCGACTCACCATAACTACAAATTTTAGTGTGCAAAGTCAGGTAAATTTTGTAGTGCACTCGACACACGCTGTCAATAATACCTATTCAGACGATTACAAAACAACGCACTTATTTTGTTTAAGTAATGCAACGGTGAAAATATTATCTATTCTTCTAAAAACAGGAAATTAAAGAGATAAGGGTTAGAGAATATGACATCGCGATTTATACTGGTTCACCCTTAACCTTTGGGCTACGTCTAGTCCTCATAGTTTATCTGAGATTTCACTATCTCTTGCAACTTTACAAGTATTATTTCTCACTTCCAAAGCCTCTTCAGGTCTCTTTCACAAAGTATTCTTTTTCTGCTATCTTAGCCTTTCAGGCTTTACCCTTCCCTTTCACTTGAAGAGATATTGTTTGAGTTTTCTAAACTCACGTTACAGGTGTTCTTGATCTCTCTTCTTCCTTCTTTTCACTCAGGATATTTTTACAGTATACTCATTTTATCATAGAATTATTTCGTGTAAGTAAAGAGTTGAGAGTTGAGACTTAAAAGTTGAAAGTTGTTTTGTTTATGACTACGACCGATATTTATAGTCTAATTCTCCAATGGTATTTTTTAGAAAACTGCTTGTAGAATCTTCAAAGATCAGTTATTAGTTGAGTCCTATAACCAACTCCAACTAACTAACTAACTGACGTTGTAGATTATTCTTCAATTATGTTGTCTTGATTTGATTTGTATGCTTTGTCTTATGTCTTCACTTCGTCTTATGACTTTGCTTTGTCTTATGTCTTAGCTTCGTCTTATGACTTTGCTTTTTCTTATTTCTTAGCTTCGTCTTATGACTTCGTCTTAGACATGTGACTTCGTCTGGTCCGTCTTACACTTTGTCTTAGTTAGCTCATGAATATCATCTTGATTTGATGATTTGTGCTACTTACATTTATCTGCGCACCTAACAAACTCATCAAAACAGTTTACACACTTCTTTTATTATTATTATTTGACTTTCATCAAAATCAATAGAAGAAGTGAAGTCTTCTTGATTTAACAATCTCCTCTTTTTGATGATAACAAATAATCATAATATTAGAAGATAAAAAGATATTCAAACTGATAATGATAATATTCAGACGAATAATTTTTAGACAAATAATATATTTATTTAGACGAATAATGCAAGATATACAATGCATATATAAGAAAAATAAATTTCTAAGACTAATTCTCCTTTCATTTCTACTATTATGCCCCTATTTGTTATTAATAAAAAAATCATTTCAGAAGCTTCAATATTTCAGAGAACATATGTTAAATATCAGTGTGGATCGTCTTGAGGTCTTCTTCTATAGTCACACGTAGAAGTCCTAATTCCTCATGAAGATCACCCATTAAGTCACTTAGTTCATCAACCTTAATATCAATTTCTTTAATATGTTTAGCTAAGGCTTCTTGATCTTCCTTCTGCTTTTGACTAGCTTCAGTCCATGCAATGAAATTCTTCAAGAACTTCGAATTATCGGTAGAATCTTGTAGCTTTTCACTTAGTGGATGAAGATACTCAGAGACAAATGGTTTTTCTGATTGAATCGTCTAAGTCAATAATTTTGATGGAGGGTAATTGGAAAGGTTGTGTTTGGTGTGGAATGTCAAGATCATCAGGTTTGGGTAGTTTGAAAATTGGTTTTCCTAGAAGGTGTAGGATATCTTTGACAAAAGGAATGACACCTTAGGGTTTAAAATGAATAAGTAAATGCACAAAGGTTTCTAAGTAGAAATTGATACCTTCAATTGTAAAATTTTTGTATCTTCCTTCCGATATTGTCCCAACGACCTTGAAACTTTCATCTATGGTTGATGTGCCAAAGTTACTTCCTAATGGCCTTGATATGTGATGTGAAATATAGATGCCTACAAGTTGAGCTGCACAACATACATCGTCTATATTCTTCATCGACACTTGAATTTCTTCTTCCGTGAGATCATCTTCTTGTTTCTCAGGAAATTTCTTCTTCTTGCCTTTGTGTTTGCTGTCTACCAGTGTTAGACGTCTAGGTTGTACATCTGTTACAATTTTTATCGTTGTTCTGCTTGTCACTGGGTAGATTGTGTAAGGATTTTTTGTCATCTTCAATGGATATGGTTTTTCCTTTTCATCTAACAGAATACCGTACAATCTTCTTTCTTCAGGGCTAAGAAGATGTATCGTCTGATTGTTTACTATTACAAGTTCAACTTGAACCTTAACTTTTTGTCTTTGATGATAATTGAACCTCTGTTTCAATCAGGTATTGATTCTTCTATAATCTTCATCTTTAAATCTTCTTTCTTCATTGGTTGATGAGGGTTGTAGATTGGTTGCTGCTTTTCAACCTTCTTTTTCTGAATCGTCTTTGTCTTCCTTTGTTCTTCTACCGGCTTGGAAGAGAGTTGTTGTTAAGACTTCTTCTGCTGAAATACTAAATTCCTTTTTATCTCTGTCTCTCCAGACGGTTGTTTTGATTGAGTATGAGGGACAAAGACAATTGCTTTAGTAGGTTGTTGTTGTTGTTGTTGTTCCTTTGCAATTTTAGAAACTTGACTAAGAATCAGAGTTTTTTGCTTTTTCTATTTTTGTTATCGTAAGGTCATCAATCTTAATGACCTTCTAGACTTCTCAGGTCTTTCTGATTGGAGCGTCTCAGCCTTCCTCTTTAAAGACACTTTGTGAGTTTGTTATTGAACCTTTACACTTTCCTTCCTTTCAGGAATCGTCTTGGCTTGTATTGACTTATAAAATGATTGTTCAACTTTTGCCACCTCAGCTGAGATTCTTCCAGTTGATTGAGGTTTTGTTTGCATACCAGATGAAAAATCTTCTTTCCAGCTTCTTCTGATTGAAAGCTCCCCCTTAGACTGTGCTTTCGATGTGAAATCTTAACCCGTTTCAGCTTCAGTCTTAATCCCCATTTTACGAATGGTAGAGGCATTGATAACACTCTTAATATTAAGCTTTACTCTGTTTCCTCTATCAAGTAGGATTCCAAATTCTTTGAAGAATCTTGTCAACAGCATACCATAAGGTAACGAACCACTCTTCAAATGATAATCCTCCTTAGCCTTTATCATATAGGTCAGAATCAAGAACAGAAGATTAATAGATAGGTGTGTGAGTAGATGAAATAGACAATGTTCATCATTCATTTTCACCAAATCCTTTGATCCCACTCTTGGTAAAATACAGTGAAGAAGAATTGAATGAAGAACCCTAGCCTTCGGAATTAGGTTTGAAGACTTCTTGACTCTTGGATTACTCGATCCATATAGTTGTCTATTGATGTTGTATTCATTTATGTGACTTTGAGCAATCTACTTTGTATTATTGAACAACTTTGCTCTTTCATTTGGACATTCAGTAGCCCTAACAATAGAATCTTGTGAAACAATCAGCGACAATCTATCTACCACTGATACCAAGGTGTCATCTACCACCTTTGCATTTTCCAGAACTCATATACTCCATTTGGATACACTGGTTCTCGGATATTGAAGAAATTTTCCCAACCATCTATTTTGATCTTAGGTTTGATATCCTTTCGATCTTCCTTCAGAGCAGTGAAATCAACAAGTCTCCCATAGGTAAGAGATTTCGACATTTTTGTAATCTGTAATGTATAAACACTAAACACAGAAATGTATTTCACTTAAAGAAGCAAGGTTAGTATATAAAAGCAATTGAAAGAAAGATACGAAATGAAAATGAGAAAGATTTGATTTAGAGAACAGAGGATTGAATCGTCTTTGTTGAGAGCATTTTGAAGAAGGTCGGTTATTAAGAAAATTCTATAATGTAGAGTGTTGTAGATTTTGAGAGATTTCTTTTTATAAACACTCTTAAAAAGTTACCATTTGTAACGTCTGTGACTGATCCACAGGTAATC
>JAOQMS010042555.1:0-13540 GCA_027563885.1 Erythroxylum longipes
ATTAATTGTGATTATTATTTATTATTTTGATTTTTAGAGACTAGGTTAAAAATATACAGTACAACTATACAATATGATAATGGACTATTTTTCAATTTAAAAAAAAATCGGGGACTATTTTATAAATTTAAAAAATTACCCGAAACGGAATCCGGTATTAACTGGTACCGATACAGTACCGTACCAGAACCCAATCCGGTACTAAGTCCGGTACGGTATTCATAACATTGGTTACTGGTCCATAAGAAATTATGAATGTGTTTTTCTATATCCTTCAATAGATTATTAGGCATTATGAACTGCCAGGCCCAATATGTAATCACGTTATTCTACACTGGCGTGATTATTTGCAGCCTTCATAAGAAAGACAAAACTTTGTTCTTCTAGCTCAATATCCTCTTCTCAATCACATCAAAAAATTCCTATAAATCATAAAAATAAAGTTTCTTACAAGAGATTGGAACCCCCAATTATTTGATTGGAAGAGAGATAGTAGTCATTCCAATTATCCTTTCCAATCCCCTAGCTAGTTGCAAGCTCACTGTTCTTGGAGAGTATTATTGAACTCTTCTCCTTGTTAATTTGCAAACCTGATACGCTGCTGAATTCCTCTAGATATTCCATCAAACACTTACTAGAAGGATTGCTTGAATTACAGAAGAAGGATGTCATTAGAAAAAGTGAGATGAGAGATTTCCAATAGAGCACATTTTCTATGATATTTAAATCCCCTCTTTCTTTTGATATTCCTCTTAATGATTTTATAGCGAACTTCTATCAATATAGTGAAGAGTTACTAGTTTGCAGTCTCCTCCTTCGGGATGTCTTGCTATCCTCTTTGAGGATATCTGTGTTTAACCCCAAGGCACACTGTTTAGGCTTTGCTTTCATTCCTTTGTATTAAAAAAAAGGGATAGATGATCCCCTTGCCTCAAGCCTCTTGCCCCTTAGAAGATAAGTGTAACTTCTTCGTTAACCTCTAGACTGAAAGAAGTTGTAGTTATACATGCTTGTATCTAGGAGATAAATAGAATGAGGAACCACATTGCCTTAAAGACATGGAAAAAAATAGTTTAATTTAGGAGTATCCGATGCCTTATGACTATCCACCTTCATTGCATAATTTTTCCGTAAAACCTTAAGATGATAGTGCTTGAACAAGTCTTATGTTACACATACTTCTACCTTTTATGAAAGCAGCTTGAGAATTATTGATAAGATCAGGTAAGATAAATATAAGTCTATTTGTAAGTAATTAAATATCTTAGAAATGATCTTATAGAAGGTGTTGCAAAAGGAAATTGGCCTATATTCTTTGAGAGACGAAGGGTACGAGGACTTAGGAACTAAACAAAGGATGGTCTTATCCATACTTTCGACATTTTAAAGCTTAAAAAGAACTCCATAATAGCATCACATACATCCTTCTTAATGTTGTTCCAAGATTTATGAAACAAAAAACCATTAAAACCATCTAATCAAGGGCATTGTTTTAGGCTAGTGTTGAAGACTACTCTTTCAATCTCTTCAATAGTGATGGATCTATACAAGCTTACAATGAGAGTTAGAAATAAGGTTTAGGATAACATCATTCTTGGGGACAATTAAAAAATTCTTACATCTCTTAGAATATTTTCATAATGTATGTATTCTTTTGCATGATTGAGTAATTCTTTTTGATTAGTGACTACTTAGTACTTAAGGAAGTAATGTTATGCCTAGTCCTCTTTGATAAGAGAGATCTATGAAAGAATTTGGAATTAGAATCTCCCTCCTTCAGCTACATAATTTTGGACTTTTGTATAATGTGTAATTATGTATTCGTAATACATCTGTATATGAGTTCAATGCTTCTTTCTCTATTTTCTTCCTTACAGGATCTCCAGGATGAGAATATAAGTCTTTTTGCCTACTGAAAATATTTTCGTTTGCCTTTAACATAAAGGTTCTAGTGTTAAGGACTCATAGTTATGCAATCTCTTAAGCTCAATTTGAATAGCCTACAATTTTATGAAAAGTTGGGAGGATTTATATCTTGGAACTAGAATCTCTAGACCACTACTTATATCTTCATTAAAACCTTCCTTAAAAGGAAGGTAATTAAAGAATCTATATTGAGCAAGTTTTACCTAATATAAAATTCTCAATATCCGCAAATATATCGATCGTAAACTTATAGTCATTGAGGTATCGATCCTACAAGAAATTAGCTAAAACTAAATGAACCTAACTTTGTCTAAGGTTATGAAATATGATTTAGGAGAAAATAAAATTTATAAATTAAACAATCAAATAAAATTAAGCACTAAACCACTTAACAATTAAGCTGTCACTATAAAATAAGGATCATCAAGTATGAAAGTATAGGGTTCATTCTAGAATTATTTTGCTACTTAACCATTTTTGATTCAATCGGTCTTAAGACCTAATCTTTTGACCCCAATTGATAATCCCTAATTGATTATGAAATTATAGATTTGCAATCTCTTAATTAACCAAAACAACCTAACATTTTCAACTTGTTTTTAGGCAATCTATCTAATAATCGGGTTCTTATATAAGATCTCTCTTCGTATGATTATCAATTTGATATTTGTGTGACATTTTAGGTTTTTAACTCCTATTACCTAACCTAATCAGATTAATATTGATTCACTCTCTCAATTTATTATCGAAGTATATGTAAACACAAATATTATAACACCCAAAACATTTCATTGAAATAAAAAATTATCAAATCACAAAATGAGCCAAAAACAACTCATAATATGAAATTAAAACATCATCAACGTGTATAACATCTTCCAATCTAGTTTACACATCAATTTTAATGAAAATAAACAAAGAAGAGAAAAAAGAACTTCATTTGAAACTGAATATGCAAAGATGGAAAATGTTGAATAGTTGATGCTCCTCTTGATCTTCCTTGGATTAATCTCAATTTGGTCAGATGGAGGCTTCTTATTTTGGTCTCTTTTTGTTCTTTTATTTCTTAAGGTTAATTTTTGGGCTTACCCATGTCATTTTGTTCTAAAAATAGCCCCAAAATGTCAAAAGATACGAAACAGGTCACGCTTGGAAAGTGTCTGTCATGACCATGGCAGGGGGTGTCATGATCATGACACTGCCAAATTTTCTTCTGTCACAATCGTGACATAGAGTGTCACGATCATGACACTAGGAAGAACCTTTTGTCATAACTATGACATTCCATGTACAATTGTAACCCTGTCTTTGAACCCAAACATGTTCTAGCTTCCTTCAATCTTCATTTTTTTTGGTTTCAATCACTAACAAACACGTGAAAACACCTCAAGAACACAAAATTAAGATCCACAATCATGCTCTAAACCACATAAAGTAAAACATAATCAAAAAATCACATTAACATAATTCTACAATAGTTATCTATTAAATATCGACAAACATATTAAAGCACCTATCAAAATATAATATAAACTACACATATCATCATCCCCACACTTAAGCTTTTGCTTGTTCTAAAGCAAAAACAAAAGACAAACTCAAACAAATCAAACAATACATATATATTAATGAAACATTAACTAATGATATAATGGCATCTAATTTCACAAAACCAATTTAACCTCAAATAATAATAATTCAAGTTGTTATAATATATTAACCTATGCAATTTATGGTTAAGCATGTTGAATTAAATATACATACAAATCAAGATATTAATATCATATTCATTCACCTAAAGTACCTGTACATTCACATTGATAATTAGTAGTCAATCAAAATTGCAACTATCAATAAGTAACTTTTCTTGAAAATTCTTGCTATTTTCAAAGATCGGTCTGATTTATTTATCGAAACACCACTTTTTTTCTTTAACGTTGATCTAGTCTTTTGACGCGAAGGCAAAATTTTTTTTGTGAATGTCCCCCAATTACTTAACTAGGTCACGTTTTATTAATTAGCTTGGTTGGAATGTCATTTTAGCCTTTTGATGAGAAGACAAACATTTTGTTGTGAATGCCCCCTATTACTTAGCTATATCACATTCTCAACTGACTACGAGCTCTATTCGTAACTTAAAGGCCAGCGGAATAATTATTTGCTTAAGACAATTTTTTTATTTCACATAGCCTACGTCATTTCTTTTTAGCTAATAGTCATGAAAGATTACTCATGATGCTACTTATTTAATTGACTTAGAAATATAAATGTATGTAACAAAATTTCTAAGGTGAATGAACTAACATCATATCTTAATTAACATGCATATTTAACCAAAGATACGTAAAACATAAATTTCACAAGCCAATATGCCTTTATAACTTTGATGACTATGTCTAAAGTTAAACTATTTCCATTTTTTATAGCCATTGACTCATTTACACAATTCACAATATGCTTACACCATGTTAACCTAATAAAAAAGAAGCTAAAAATGTGGTACGCAAAATTCACACTCGTGATGGCAATGTCAATGCAAACCTTCCAACACTTGGACAACACATTGTCCTTATAACAAACAACACATAAAGGAAAATTAAAAAAAGATAAGAAAAAGAAAAAATTTAAAATATGAAACCCGTTAAGGTGATTGAGGTGGTGATGGTGTTATTATTAGAGATCGAAGTGAAGACCTTACCTTAGCTTTCCTTTTCATCATCTTTTGTTCCTTTAGTTGCCTCCTAAGCTTGCTTCGCTAACTTATAATCACTTCAAAAAATAAGAGAATTAGTAATCCAAACCATTCTAAGAACATGAAAATTAAAACCTAATTACTAGAATTCAAAACAAACCTAACTACATAATAATTGCAATCTAACTACCACACATGCTAAGTTATGATCATTAGCTTGACTTTGCATCCCTCAAACTAAAAAAAGATCAATTACAAGTGGCTTGCTACCGCCCTTTCCGGTCACTTTCATTTTAGTAGCTTGTATATAAGCTATATGTGGCAAGATGCTAAAAAGGACACGATCACTCAAATTAAGAAATCCAAATAACTTTAGTAACGTCCTTTTCGATAACAAACTGTCAACATAATCAGGAATGATAAAATCCCTGAAACTTTGATGAAATCAAATAGTTTATGTTGTAAGAAGGTGGATTTCTCGTCTTCTTTTATGATCACCATCGTCCACTCTTCTGCTTCAGCTTCTTGAATAGGGACTTCTGAATCTTTGATGAAATCAAACAGTTTATGTTATAGGAAGGTGGATTCTCGTCTTCTTTTACAATCACCATCATCCACTCTTCTATTTCAGCTTCTTAAATAGGGACTTCTAAATCTTCCTCAAACTCTATATTCTTTGTCACTTATTCCTTATAGCTTACTTCTGCAAAGCATCCCTTATCTTGCGCTTTGATATACTCATCCATTATGTCTATTTTCATGTAAGAGTAGTAGCTTTCCTTTGAATGTTTCAAGTCTTTATTTATGATAAACTCCACTAGCTCATCACCAATCCAAAGAAGCAATTTGCATTCATAAACATCTATCAGTGCTTCCCCTGTGTTCATGAAGGTTCATCCAAGAATTAGTGGATAGTTCTTATCCTCTTTGAAATCTAATATGATGAAATCCACTGGAATAATGAACTTGTCCACTTTTACGATAACATCCTCCACCATGTCAATCTGTTTCTTTATGGATCGGTCTGCCAACTGAAGACGTATCGGATTTAGCTTCACGTTGTCGAGCTCCAATTTCCTAAAGGTCAACAAAGGCATAAGATTTATACTTATGCCTAAGTCGCATAAAAACTTAGCAAATTCTAACTCACCAATCACATAGGGTATTTGATAGTTGTGTTTTGCATTTGTGTTTCAGGGTTGAATATGTTATTTATTTAGTTTGAATTTGAGTGGTGTTTGTGCATTTAGGGTGTAACTATGTTAGTTTGTGTGTTTTAGTGTTTTATGGGTTAGATTAAGTCTTTGAGCTTAAATGTTATATTTTTTAGATACCGTGATGCATTTGTTAATGTTTCAAGGTTAACGGGGAAGAGCGGCGAAGATTCGAGGAGTTTTGGCCCAAAACCATAGGCCATGATCGTGACAGAGAAGGAAAAGCCAGCAACAGCCAGGGCACAATCGTGCACTAAGAGCATAATCGTGACAGAGAGCATCAAGTCATACTACGATTGTGCATATTGGGCTACGATCGTGACAGAAAGGTTAAAATGCTATCCACGATCATGGCAAGCAGGGCCACGATTGTGCCCTGCGGCGGGCTAACAGAAAAACTAAAGTTTTGCAAGATTTTGTGGACTGTTTCGACCCCGACTTTGACCTAGGGCTTCCACATAATAAATAAAACATGATGTGGCATCCACCAAAAGAAGAGGGGAAGAGTTTAGAGAGTTATGCAAGAGAGCACCATTCCATCAATTTCGAGAGAAACCTAAAGAGAGGTCAAGAGATTGAGGAATAAGACGAAGGAAGAGAGACATGGAGATAAGTTTGATGCGATGTACTTTTCGGAATAGGTGGTTTCCTGCAGTCGTTGCTTCCGAGGCCCGCTTCGACTGTATTTCTTATTTTTATTTCGATTTTATGGATGTATGAAATTGGGATATTCATTGGAAATAGTATTTTTTAGTGTTGATTTACTGTCTATACTCACCTTCGGGTTTTTTAGTTCTTGAGATTAATAAATTTTATTTGATTATGTTTTCTTTCGATTTAATTGTGATTCAAATTTTGTTCTTAATAACTTGGCAACAAACTGAGAGGGTAAGCTAAGTAAAAATTATTGATTTAGGCTAATGAGAGTTAGGTGAATCGATAGGTAGATAATTGAATCAAACTGGTAGAGTCGTGTAACGAGAGATCGAGTATAGATTCCCGGCAGGTTATTAGACAACTTAGAAGTAATTTAGGTTTTGGGTCAATCACGAATCGAGAGATAGCAATTCTATAATTTAAATTACTGATTATCAATTAGGGTTAAGAATAATAACTCGAAAGTAATTCACCCTATGATCATCTAGACCCGTTAAGTCGAAAATTACATAATTGGTTAGATTTTCTTTAGTTTCGAATTAAATCCCCCTTCTCTCACTTGGCTATTTCTAAGTTGATTTCGGATTGTTATGTGAGTTTCTATTTTGTGTCTTTTCTGCACTTTAAATTCTCATATTTGATTATTGATTGATTTAATTTCAACATTAGTTAATTGTTTAGCATTATTGTAGTTTAGGGAGATCTTAGATTCTAGGACTAGATTAGGCTTCCTCGTGGGATCGACACCTTAGGTACTTGTTGATGGTAAAACCTATCTACTTGTTTTACACTCAAAAACTGCAAGTGAACGGGTCGTGACTTGTAGTAAAAAGAGCGAGTAGTAAAAAGAGCGAATATCAATCCCACGGGGATTGATGCCTAGACACCGCTTAATTTAGACACAACTTTGTTTAAGACACTAAATTGTGAAATGCAAATAATATGGAAAATTAAATTAAAAGACTAATGTAAACAATGGACAATACCGAAATTGCAGAAAATCTGAATTCAAGCATCTAAATACTAGAGATTACTTTTTTCCCTATTTTGTCTCCCTCCTATTTTATTGATTGAATTATGTCTCACCTTAGATTTACGAATGTACTAATTACCCTCTCTCAAAGTGTAACTATTTGTCCCTAGTCGAATTAACGGGAATCAATTGGAAGATCTCTCAACCTACCCAATGACTCTACCGATTCAATTAGTTATCAAACTTTCCTATGGGTGATCAATTGACTAGTTGAGATCTCTCTTCTAACTATTCAATTAACGTGATGATTGTTAGTCTATATGTCGCAAACTTGTACAATCCTACATGAATTTCATCTCGCTCACTCTCTCGATTTGTTACAAGATGGCAATTAAAAATAACAATCAACCAAGACAATTGCATTCAATTCAGTGAAATAGGAGTTCACCATAATAGTTCCAAAAGTAATCCCTAAAATAAAATCAGCCTAACATGGTCTCCATAACATCATCAACATTCAAATAATCCATTTTTACAAAGAATAAAAGAGATTAAAATGACAAAAAATTGAATAGAAAGACTTCTTCTCTTTTTTGCCAAAATCTGGAATTTTGGTCTTGATGTGCTATTTTGCCCAATCTTGATAATGATCCTTGTCTTCAATCCTTCCTCAATGCTCCAAACATGTGTTCTTCACTCAAGGATGGTGTTTTTATAGGCGGGCGTCATCTCCCTTGAAGATGGAGGCTTAATTTTCTTTTTATAGTCTAAAAATTCTAAGTTTAATGAAGTCTCACACATTGCCTCGAATTGTAATTCCCACATTCGTGGGAATTTGCATGATTTCCACGAGCGTGGAAATTTTTCACAGACGCATCTCTCATTTTCTTTTGTAATTTTCATGTGATGTGAGAATTTGCATGATTCCCACGAACGTGGGAATTTGTCACATATGCACTCCTTATTTCTTCTCCTCTTTGATCTTTAGTTAACCCTCCAAGTTGCTCCTTTCTTCTTCCTACATAAAAATAGTCAATTCTTGTACTCAATTAACATCAAACATGCAAGAACAACAATGAAAATTAAGCTTAACGAAAACATACAAAATGAATCCTAATCTAAAACAATAATCAACAATTATGCTAGAAAACACATGTCAATTACCTATAAAAACATATCCTAATGCACACCTATCAACATCCCCACACTTGAATATTTGCTTGTCCTCAAGCAAAATAAATACAACCAATTAATTCTACCACTTCATTTTCATACAGATCAATACATACAATCCCTTAAATTCAAGCCAACTCAAATATCAAGTTAATGCACATATCATGATTATTTTCTCATTGGTGTACATAAGCAAACTCACAATTGGTACAATCACTCAAAGATAAGTAAAGATGCACAAATGAACTTCCCTCATATTTTTCACTCATTTCTCTCAAATATTTAAGGTTTAGTGTTTTGCTCAAACTTCCTATAGGAAACTACACTACCATAGTCTTACTAATATACCAATTCTCCTGTACAATGATTGCATGCATGAATATATCAAAAGGACTTGTTTTGGGTTGTAATGTGGTAAGGGTTAAGTGGGTCAAAAGAAAAGAAAAGAGGGTGAAGCATAAGCATAAGTAGAGTAAAAAGAATATAAAACGGGATAAAAAAACATAATTCTGAGACATACAAATATAACCAATATTCTACACTTATTGATGATACTCACTTGTTCTTCCCTTTTCTTTTC
Organism: Erythroxylum longipes; assembly: GCA_027563885.1. Taxonomy (NCBI): domain Eukaryota; kingdom Viridiplantae; phylum Streptophyta; class Magnoliopsida; order Malpighiales; family Erythroxylaceae; genus Erythroxylum; species Erythroxylum longipes. The sequence goes on from JAOQMS010042555.1 coordinate 9,216, forward strand.
TTTTTCTTTTCATTTTTCTTTATTTTTCTTCATACAAGGAAGAACTATGAATCAAAACTAACACTCTATACAATATAGTCCACAGGCATAAATATACGCAACCTTTCTCAGTACAAATTTCACACAATCCTAGCTAATGTTTTACTTAATACTCTACTAAGCTTATGTCAGTTTTGGCTAGACAAGGTTGCGTTTTTGGGTCATGTCATCTTAGCTAAGGGACTTAGTGTGGGTCCCTAAAAGATTAAAGTTGTTATTAATTGGAGACTTCCATCTACTGTGACAGAAGCCAAGAGTTTCCTTAGATTGGCAGGCTATTATAGGAAATTTGTTAAAGTTTTTCCAAAATATCAACCCCATTGACCAAGTTGACGTGAAAAGCGGAGAAGTTTGAGTGGTTAGATGTCTGTCAACGAAGTTTTGATGAATCGAAAACAAGTTTGATGGTAGCTTCTATACTCATATTATAGACAGGGACTGATGGATTTATAGTGTATAGTGATGCCTCGAGACAGGGGTTAGGGTGTGTACTCATCCAGAATGATAAGGTTGTAGCCTATACTTCTAGGAAACTAGAGAAGCATAAGCAGAACTACCCTACCCACGATCTAGAGTTAGTAACAATGATTTTTACATTGAGATTTTGGAGGTATTGCTTGTATGGTGTTCCCTGTAGATTTTCATAGCTCACAAGAGTCTACAGTATTTGTTCACTTAGAAGGAACTAAACATGAGGTAGAGGAGATGATTGGAGTTAATAAAAGATTATGATTGTACGAACCGAGAAAGCCAATGTAGTGGTTGATGCCTTAAATAGGAGACTTACCAGTTCGATAGCACCATTGAAGACAATATATCCTCTGCTTTTAATGGCATTGAGGTCTCTATCAATAAGATTGGATATGGTAGACTCAAGGGCATTAATTGCTACCTTTCATGTTCCCCATTTTGGTGAATCAGACTAGACAAGGGCAAAAACGAGATCCACAGTTGATGAAGTTGAAGAGTAAAGTTGAGATTGGGTAGAGAATAAATCTTAAAATCAAAGAAGATGGTACAATGCCCACTCCTCATCTTATGATATACATCTGGGTAGAACAAAAATGTACCACACTCTCAAACAACACTATTGGTGGAGAGGGACGAAGAAGAAAATAACATAATTCATTTTTAAATGTCTAACCTGTCAACAAGTAAGCGGAAACACAATTAATGTATATGTTATATGATTAAATAATAATCTTGAATTCGATTAAGCTAAATATATAGTTTTAATGCCTTATTTCCAAATTTAGAAATAAATGCCTAAGCAAAATGCACTTTGTGTAGGCAAAGGAGAGTCACTGAATGGGTGAGTGTGCTCAGTAATAAGTTTGCAAAATAGTGAATGTATTTTAATTCTCTTATATGAATAAATTCTTTGCAAAAGAATTGATGATATGTGACTTTGTATTGTATGATTATGAGTTTTATGTGAATGATACATTACAAATGAATATTGCTAGTGTAAGTGTATATTTTAACAATATATTAGTTGAATTTTGAAAGTTGAATTTCATACAATTTGAAGTTACATTGAAATTAGGTTATTGGTTGAGAAAAAGGAAATGAGTTTTAGCCTATGGTATAGCATTTGGATTTACACATGTTATTATACTGGTATATAGGGGCTAACCTAATGCCGGTAAGCAATGTAGAACCAGCTCTGTAACTAGTTGTTAACTAGTTATGGGTAAGCGATGTAGAACTAGTTCCAAAACTATCAGTATATAACGGTTAACCTAGTATGAGTAAGTGATGTAGAACCATCTCCGTAACTGTTGGTTAAGCAATTACGGGTAAACGATGCAGAACTAGCTCCACAACTGCCGATATATAGCAGTTAACCTAATGCAGGTAAGCAATGTATAGCTAACTCTGTAACTAGTGATTAACCAGTCGTGGGTAAGTCATGCAGAACATGCTCCATGACTTTATGCCTAATGGTGACATATAGCAAAGAAGTTAGTGTTAGGTTATATCTTATAAGAAAGTTCATGATAATAATGATGATGCCACAATTTACTTTATTAGTAACTTGAAAATTGATTTTTTGAAAGCATAAATATTTTATATTGTATTGTATCAAAAGAAATGAAATGAATTTGTTTTAAGGGGTTTAAATTGTTAAATATAGTTTTCATAGAAATGTCAACACTCATTGAGCTCGTTTAGTTCAAATTCTACTTTCTTTTTTCAAAATAAATCCTCCCAGGTGCACGTTCAGGGGCTTCAATAGCAAAGACTTCACCTCTCGAGTAGCTCACTTCATCACGTGATCCTATGTGGGAATTTTTGTCTTGTAAATGCTTTTGAGAATTACTGCATATCAATGAAGATGTTTTGGAATGTATTTTGTATAAAGAAGGCATGGACATAAAGGTTTTTAAATGGAATGCTTGAATATGTCTTAGTTTTTCAAAGTTTATTGAAGTGATTGTTGAGATTGCTTGTTAGTGGACCTGAAGTCCAAAATTTGTGGTAGAGATTTTGATGTGATTATAGAAATGTTTTGAACTTTTATAGGGATTTTGAAAATTTTCAGAATGCCAAAATACAATCATTATGCTACGTAAATTTTTTATAAAATGATTAAAAAAACTCCACCACTTATATCCTTTTATGTTGAATTAAAACTTTTCGATAAAAAGGGCAATATGCTTAGCTCCATAGGAACTTTTAAGTTAGATCATATATCAATTAAAGGGCCATCGTGGAGTGTCGGGCAAGCCGCCTAGTCAATTTTAGATAGGGGCCTGTTACAATTTGTCTTAAACCAGGCTCACACAATTCTTAAACTACTTCTTTAACTACTTCCATATCAATTTGTAATCTCATTTGTGGTAGGTGAATAATATGATTATGGTTTATCGCTGCAATGCTACCTCCCAAATCCTATTCTGGTCCATTAGTTTCAGTCTTCCACTATAAGAAAAACAAAATTTAGGAACAGAAAAAAAGCGCAAAATCCGTCCCAATTTCGGTTCCAAACCTAATTAGGGACGGATTTTCGGACCGAAACTTTTCCGTCAGTATTTGGTTGGTTGTAAATCTTAGGGACGGAAAATAATCTGTCCCTAAAATACAGGAACCGAAAAATCCGTCCCAAACAGCGTTTGCAATATCGGTACCAATCGAGTTATTGTAATTGTTTTGGGACGGACATTTCCGTCCTAATATTGGTACTGAATGGAGTTACCAACGGATTTTGAGAAGGAAAATTCCGTTGAGCCGGATTTGTTTTGGGATGGATTTAAGGACCGAACTATCGGAGAATTTGAAACGGAATGTGGGACGGAATTAGGGATGGAATTAGGGAAGGACATGTGGTTTGTTTCAGCCCATTTTGGGACTGATTTAGGGACGGATATGTGATTTGTTTCAGCCCATGTTGGGACGGATTTAGGGACGGATATGTGATTTGTTTCAACCCATATTGGGACGGATTTAGGGACGGATATGTGGTTTATTTCATCCCATTTTGGGACGGAGTTAGGGACATAATTCTTTTTGTTCGGAACTGATTTAGGAACGGAATTTTCTTTTATTTTGAATACATTTTCCAATTTATTTTTATTTTCCACGAAAATTTAAAAAAACTTATAAATATCCTTAACATGCAACATCATTCATAATATTATGATAATAAATGGGATGAATAAAATTTAAAATAATATTAAAAATTTATAAATATCCTTAATATCCAACATCATTAATAATATTCAAAATTTAAAAATCTAATAATATTGACATACATGCAACTCATATCATAGACAATATCCACAATAGTTTCCAAATTATAATCGAAATTATTGAAGTCACAAAAACTATGGAGTGCTAAAATCTTCCCTCGCATTGTTACCACGAGGAGTCATACTGGCAGGGGAGTGGTCACCCAATTGCTCCCTTAGTGATTGCCGAGACTCCCCAGTTGATGCTCGAGCAGGAACTAGCATTGGAGGCAAGGTTGCTCCCATTGATTGAAATGCAGTCTGGACTCATTCTTTAAATTGTTCAAGGTCAGTTAGTTGTGCCTTCAATTGAGTCACTTGTTCTTATAATTGGATATTGGAAGAAGTCCCACAAGACAATGTACTAGTAGAGGAAGCAAACTCGTCAGCAAGGTTGCCAGTCCCATATACTCGCCCTTTATACTCCGAGAACAACTCCACCCACAACTGATCAGGATCGACTGTGGCTGGATCATCAGCTTGGCCAACCTTCTCCGAATATGCTTTGTCAAATTTATCCTACATATATGTAAAGAGCATTAATAATATAACTAT
>JAOQMS010042556.1:0-13540 GCA_027563885.1 Erythroxylum longipes
ATACTGAATTGTTATGAAATGATAATGCATTAGAGGGAGTGAATTTGGGACAACGTAAATTGAAAGCAAGGAAAGAGCGACGTAGAAACCATTGGAAATTTTAGGTTTAGGGGTTGAGGTTCTTGTGGTTTCACCGTCGCCGTAGCGAAAATAGCATTGTAGGTTCGTCATGGCGAAAATTAACTTTCGCCATACCTTCGAAGGAGTTACGTATAAGTAAAATGTGTTATAGTATAAAAGCATGAAGATGAATCAATAATGGTTAAGGTGTTTTTTTCATTGGATTACGCCCATGTTATATGACTCCGGATAGTTGGCTAATAAGGTTTTTTTGAAATAACTCTACAGGGTAATAAGCTCACGTTTTATGATATTCTGGATAGTTGGGCTCTAGAAACGAGGTCCAACAAAAAAGATGGGACGACAATGGCAACATAAAAATTAAAGAAGAGCTAAAGAATTTTTTTGACTTTGCTTTTCCTTTTTTTGTTTTTTAAAAATAAATAACATCAAACCATACTTCAAAAATGTAAAACACATAGTCCCTGTGCCCCTCAAAGAAATTCAGACCTAGGCTGATTCCTCGTCACATTATCTCGGTCATCAACTTTTTGATTGATTTCTTCATCTGAAGTAACTGATTTTATCCTCAGTCTGAACTGTTTCTTCAAAAGCAATAACTAACTGTAAATCTGAACACTTTCTTGTTTTTCCTTCACTACGTCTTTATGCTTGTCCTTGACCCTTTCTAACCCAAGTGGATTTCGGTAATGAAGGTTGATTCTGAAATTTATATGAGAGATATAGGGTCTTTCAGTTTTGGCTTCTTTGAAACAACATTTGCAGTAACTTGTAACATTTTGGCCTTACCTGCCCGATAACTCTACAAAAATGACATGTGGGAACAAATCTTCTATTCTTCCTCGATGTTTCTTCTTGAACAGATATGGGTATATCAATTTTCTTATCATTCACTTTGGAGCACTCGCCCTTATAGCCAATGCCTTGAAGATCCCCTTTAATCTTACCAATTTCCATTAACTTTTCTAGTTTTTCTGTGCCTCCATTCAACATTCTCAATCCCTTTTTGGTACTTACTAATTTCATTCTAGCTTCACCAAGCTCATCTAATGCCAACTTCAAATTCTTTTCTAACCTTTGGATAGTGTTCTTCGTGGAGAGATTTTCTTTCAATCTTTCTACATGTATTTACCCATTTTTCATACATAGCTTTGTAAGCCTTGTAAATATTCTCTTTTCTATCATCTAGGCCACTTTCATCACTGTCATAATCTAATAATGGGTCTTGAGTTGAGTTGTTTGCATTTTTCTGGAAATTTTTTGTTTTTCCGTGTTTTACGTCTTCATTTACTTCCTTCTCAGTTACTGTTAAGCAAGTAACTGGACTTTTGCTACGTAAAGCAACTAACGCAGCATCATTAGCGATTTCTTCTTCACTACTATACTCACTTCTGGATTCATTCTCACTCCAAGTGCTTCTATAGGATTTCCCTTTTCTCTTTTTCAAAGTGTTAGAATATTTGGCTTGAACGTGCTCGAAGCCCTGACACTCATGACATTGGATTCTCTTCACCTTCCTTTCACCCTTTTGAGCTTTGGCTTGTTGCTTTAAGTTGATACCCGATGAACTCCCACCATATTTTTTGAATTCGGGTATGTCCTTTTTCATTCTTTTCAACCACTTACTGAACTCTTATGTTAATAGCTCCATATGTTCATTCTCATCGGATTCATCTTTTGCATCATTCACACCTTTTCCAGTTTCAACCTATAGTGCCAATCCTTTGCTTCTTTCTTGTTTATCCCTTAAAAGATTCATTTCGAAATTTGTAAGAATTCTAATTACCTTCTCCAATGACAAATCATTAATGTCGTGGGCCTCTTCTATTACTGCAATTTTCAGAATAAATCTAGGAGGCAGTGATCTAAACATCTTCTTGATTAGTTTCAAATTAGAATATTTCTTTCCGAGTTGATGTGCCTGATTTGCTATATCTCACAATCTTTCATGAAAGTCCCCAACAATCTCATTTTCATCCATCTTTATTTCTTCAAACCTCATAGCTACCATCTGTAATTTTGACGCTATCATAGATTTAGACCTTCATGAATAGTATGCAAAGCTTCCCATATTTCTTTAGCCGATTCACAGGCTGATATCATTGAGAAACGTCCTTCATCAACAACAATAAAAATTGCATGCATTGCTTGTGAGTTTCTAAGTGTCCTCTCTTCTTCGGCTCTTATCCATTCAAATGGATCTTTTATAACTATCTCTCCCTTATCATCAGTAATTATCGGATGTGTCCAGCCATATAACATTGAGTTTCATGCTCCTGTTTCCTGTGCCTGAATAAAGACCTTCATCCGTAATTTCCATGCAGAATAATTGGAACTATCTAATAACGGGGGCCTGATAATTAATTCTCTTTCTCTTATAGTCATGTTCGCGAAACTAGGATCTACACCAACTTGCTACCAAGTTCTGAAACGGTGACCTCCTTTGATATAAATTGAAAAATCGTAAAGATAGTAGTTTCACAAACTTTTTAATTTTACGTGGTCGTCTTCGGCACAAATAAAAACAAAATCAATCAAAAGTGAAATAACAAATGACACCAAAATTTTGGTCACACTGTTCGACACTTCTTGCCTACGTCTGCGTGGCCCTTGCCCAGATTAATACTTTCACCGAAGTACAATAGATTTACCCAAGGCTTTATTGAGCTGACACCACTCAACCCTTGACACTATCTCTCAACCTCACTTCTCGTGAAAGATTTTCATACCTAATAACACGATTGACTCGTGTTAAGCTCAATAGAAGATTTTTCTAAACAACTATTAATTAAAAGATAATTAATAAAAATAACTCAAGTGATAATCAACTAAGAAAATAATAATAATACCTTTGAGATAAAAGAAAATAACAATTTCCCAAAAAGTTCAGCTCCACTGTAATAAATCTGGAAGTCGTCGCAACAACAATGGGCTTATTCACGTAGAACTCATAATCAAACCACGAAAACACAGCTGCAAAAACACCCAATCAGCGACAACAAATCAAAGAGGGTTAGCCCCCGTCAAGTTTTTTAAAATAATTTTTTTAAAATTAAAAATATAGAATAATTTATTTTTTTAATTAGATCAGCCTAGACCCAAGTTTACCCGAGACTTAACTCTTATAAGTAAAACAATGTTGTTTTGCTTAGAATAATTGGACCTCGAGTTTGTCTGGGCCTGGGCCTGGCCCATGGGCCGACCAATTGAAAACAACTAAATTTAGGCCCATAGGCCAAAAATTGTCATTCCTAAAGAAAACGCAGAAAAAAAATCATTCAGCCTAGGTGACGTGATCCACTTAAATTCCAGCACAAAGATAACTAGCTGATCCACGCAATTCCCAAAAGAAAATTACAGCATAGGTTATGTCATACGCCCACCTTCAGCTGTTCACTAAATTTTAATCAACATATAGTCACGCCTAAAACTTCCAACCAATCAACCCAAACTTCACCAAGTAAAATAACTTTTTGTGTAAGAGTTGGGTCACATGAATATAAACACACCTTTAGCTGTATTTCAAAAATCAAAATCACGCATACTGCAATTCACCAAAAAACTCATGCACACAGCCTCACTTATTCAGTCATAGGTCATATCTCACCCACCAACACTAAAACGTCGTATCTTTTTTTTGAAGTTCACTTAATTCACCAACGAAATTTTACAGCAATGCCCTTCTTTCACTTCAATCACATAAAAGCAATTTTATTCACACTCAAACTTCCAACTATAGATTTTTCACACAAAGCCACACCTGCATATACACCAATTAACACACCCACACACTTAAAGCACTTCATTCACAATCAAAACATACGACTTGTCCCCTACAACCTTTGCTTTTACATAAAACAACATAAATCAAAATAAAAATTCCAACAATACCCTTCAACCACATCACTTACTTAATTGCCCCACAAGTCTTAACCAAATCCACATCTATGTAAGATATGATTCTATACTATCTAGAACATTATCCAACTAGTTCTTTTTGAATCCAAGATAATAAAAATCTGATAAGTCCAATTTATAAAAATATGCCAAAATAAAATAAGTAGATATATACACCATATATCTAACAATTTATGATAATAGAGCTTTACATAAGTGTTGAGTGCCTTGAATTTTGGTGAATCATAAATGGATCATGACCTAACCCTAATATTTGGGAGCTCCACCCAAAAGGAGGAAAAATAAGAGATCAGTGGTGCGAGCAGGGTGAGTGATGACAGGTATTTTAATTTTTTGAAGCGGCCCGAATTGGTTAGATATATATATATATATATATATATATATTCAGTTTTAAGGTTTTAACCACTTGTAATAGTTTTCTCTGAAGGAATAAGATTTCTCTCTCCTTGCCCTTAGATGTAGGTCACATTGGCTGAACCCTGTAAATCTTATATGTTTTTTGTTTATATTTTTTCTTTATCACTTTGCGTTATTCTTAACAAGTGATATCAGAGCAAAGTTTTAAAAGGTTTGGATTTTTTGGATTCTATTTTCAAAGTTCGACTTTTTATTGCGATATTTGAGAGGTTGTTATATCCATTGTTTGGGAGATGACGACTCACAAGTTTGATGTTGGTAAATTCAATGGGTCGAATGATTTCACTAGAAGACTAAGATAAGGGCTCTTCTGGTTCAACAGGGATGTGTGACAACGCTAGATGGAGAAAATAAAATGCCTGGGAAACTATTGACGAAGGAGAAGAATGAAATTTTGGAGAAGGTGCATAGTACGATACTATTGAGTCTGAGCAAAGAAGTGTTGCACGAGGTGGCACTTGAAACAACTATAGTGGGGTTGCGAGTGAAACTGGAAAGAAGGTTTCAAAAGAAATCTCTCACAAACCGTTTGTATCAGAAGTAGCATTTGTATATCTTGCGAATGAAAGAAAGTATGTAGGTAAAAGATCATCTTGATAACTTTAACCTAATTGTCTTAGATTTATAAGGCGTTGAGGTTTATATTGATGATGATGATCAAGCTATTATTCTCTTATGTTCTTTACCGAATTCGTATGAGAATTTTGTTGATACTATGTTATGTAGGCAAAATAGTATTTCTGTTAGTGAAGTGAAGGAAGCTATGCAATCTAAATAATTAAAGAGAAAGGTCTTTGATTCTGGTGAAGATGGCGTATAAGCAGGTCTTGTTGTTAGTAGGGGTAAGCGCACTTAAACAGATGGTGGCGTGGGAGGTAGGTCACGTTCCAAATCAAAGGATAAAGCGATTATGCGTTTTTTATATAAAAAGAAGAGGCACATGAGGAAGAACTGTCCACAACAAAAGAAGGGAAACAAGAAGAAGGAATCAAGTAGTAGTGGTAGTGTCACAGTACAGGACAACTCCGATAAAGGAGAGGGCAATGATGTTTTGATTGCCAGTACTTCTAATCCTGGGTCATGGACACTGGTGCATCTTACCACATGAATTTCTCGCACGCGAATTGTTTCATTCATTCAAAGAGTGGAATGGCACAGTAAAGTTGGGTGATAATAAGGAGCTTAGTGTAAAGGGCAGTGGTTCAATGTAGATTAAGATGTATGAAGGAATTATCAGAAAACTTGATGCGTGGTATGTTCCTGATCTGCATATGAATTTGATTTCTTTAGGTACCTTAGACAAACATGGGTATGGTTTCTCTATTGGCGATGAACGATTGAGGATTCTAAAGGCTGCTTTAGTAGTGATGAAAGACAAAATACAACATGGAATTTATATTCTGATGGGTAGTTCAATAATGAAAACAGTGATAGTATCTTAGTCCTTAGAGAAGTATAATGACAATATGAAGTTATGACATTGTAGACTAGGTCAGAAAATATTGAACAAAAAAATTTAGATGGAGCAGAGACTGGGAAGTTGAAGTTTTGTAAGGCTTGCGTCATGGGAAAGCAACGTAGAATCAAGTTCAGTTTTGAAAAACATATCTTAAAAGAAATCCTTGAGTATGTTCATTCAGATTTATGGGTCCCTTCTTCTGTTGAACCTTATGGCAGATGTAGGCACTTCATTACATTCATTGATGACTACTCTATGAAAGTTTAGGTGTATTTTCTAAAATCTAAGGATGAGGTGCTTAGGCAGTTCAAGGAGTGGAAGACTATGGTTGAAAAATAAACTAGAAAACAAGTCAACAGATAATGGGTTGGAGTTTTGCAATGCACCACTTGACAAATTCTGCAAGACAGAAGGTATAGTGAGGCACCACACTGTACCACATACACCATATCAGAAAAGAGTTGTAGAATGCATGAACCAAACACTCCTATAGTGTGCTCGATGCATGCAACTAAATGTTGGCTTATCAAAGCAGTTTTGGATTAAAGCAATTAACATTGCTTGTTATCTGGTGAATAGATCTCCATCATCTGCAATAGATTTTAAGACTCCTCAAGAGGTATGGTCTAATAAACCCTCTAATTATTCTGGCCTGTGTATATTTGGTTGTCTTGCATATGCTCATATGAATGATGGTAAACTGGAGCTGAGGGCAATGAAATGCATATTTCTAGGGTATGTGACCGAAGTTAAAGGGTATAGACTATGGTGTGCGAAAAAAGAAAGAACTCCAAGATTTATTATTAGCAGAGATGTGACCTTTGATGAATCTACTAGTTAGGACAGAAAGAGGAGTATGCTAATCATGCAGGTAATAAAGATCAGGGTGCTATCCAGAAGGTGGAGTTTGAAATCGAAACTCCAAACAGGATTACAAAAGTATTAAGATACATATTACTAATCAGTGTTATCTTGAAAATCCAATTATCAACTAATGCCAAAATGTTATCTTGAAAGTCCAATTATCAACTAATGTCAAAATTAATAATAAGATACATATATTTGATAATTGGACTTTCAAGATAACATTGATTAGTTTCAAATTCTAATCAAGATGGGATAAACTATTCCTTGGATTTGGTTGGTTGATTATAGCTGGACTGTGGATTAAGAATTGTTGTTTTTGGTGTGAATTAACGATAATTCTTGTATGAATTGGAGGCTGAAATCTAAAAGCTATCTTGGATAATATTTGGTAGCTAATCCTATGTAGATAGAACTCTATCTAGTGAAGACTTCTTAGTGTATCACATGACTATTGAGCTAAATGTGTCTTTTATTGTGACTCTTGGTCTGGTGTGGTTGATGGGTTTTGTTATGTAATTTTGGTTTTATTTCAGATTTTGCGTTAATTAGCTGTGTATTTTGTTCAATTCTTCAACGTCAATTAAGGGTGGCTTTGAGACTTGGCAGCTGATTCGTTTTTTTGGTGTATGTGTTATCTTTGTGCTACTTTTTGTTTTTGATGAAGTGTTGATTGAGTGGCTGCCCTTAATGATTTACAGTTACAAGTAATGCTAAAAAATTCCAGCAGCTGACTAGGACATTATATATATCCCTCAAGAGTTATACACACACACACAAACACACACACACACACACACACACACACGCACACACACACACACACACACACACACACACACACACACACACACTATAAGAGGTTAATATCAAATTTCATATAAAAAAATTTAAAAGAAGTGAAAGTTTTATAAACTTATAAAAATATTCATATTTAATTTTAATTAAAAATTTTAAAATAAATATTTTAAACAATTACTTTTTAGCAATTAAATACAATTAATTATAATTTGTTTTAAAGTTTTGATTAAAGATGTGATATATTTTGTAAATATAGAATTTGGTTGACTCTAATTCTATATTAAAATTATTCTAATTCTCTATTTTAATGATAATAGTTAATAAACACTCATATCTTCAATCAACACTTTAAACTATTAAATTACATGATTATATCGAATAAAATTCTTCTTAATTTTAGTTTTAATTAGTGCTTGATATATTTTAAAATATTTTTTTGTTTTATCAGGCATAATATCAACAATAAAAATCATTAAAATAAATAGAAAAATATTTTCTTTTAACAAAACAATTATTTTGTTGATTGCTAATTTACGACAAAGGTTAAGACCTAAATTATCATTAATATAAACTAATCTTCCATTTTTCAAAAAAATACTAATATTCTTGTTTATTTCACAACCTTCTCGATACATAATTAACTATATGTTAATACAAGTAACTACGGAAGTTATACATAGTTAGATAAGCATTGCAAATATTAAAGCCTATGACCAACAAAATATTGTTTCAAGCAAATGCTATATATTTTTTAAATAATTTGTTTAATTATATTTAATTATTTTTAATTAAAATAAAGTAGTAATAAAATTTTTAGTTAAAATAGTTTTAGAATTATGGAGATTGGAAGAATGACAAAATATATTTGAACTTGTACTATAATTAAAATAATATTATAAAAGTTATTATTTTTAACTACGGAAGTTATATGCAATTAGATAAGGATTGCAAATATTAAAGCCTATGGACAAAAAAATATTGTTTCTTCCAAATACTATATATTTTTAAAATAATTTGTTTAATTATATTTAATTAAAATAAATTTGTAATAAAATTTTTAATTAAAATAGTTTTAGAATTATTGAAGAGTGAAAGAATGACATAATATATTAGAACTTGTACTATAATTAAAATAATATTATAAAGTTATTTTTTAAAATATATAAATATAAATAAGAAATAAAAGTATATAAATATAATTAACTATAATATCAAGGACAGGTTTTCTCATTGGAAAAATTAAAAAAGGTTGATTGATTAATTAAGAAAAGGATGAGGGCCTCCACCACTATTAAAAGAATAAAGGGCACAATCGTCAACCAAACAAAGTTTATCAGCTGATCACCAAAAACGCTCTTATAAAGGAGCTTTTAAAAATTTAGCTAGCTGGGGGTATTAAACAAAATAATTAGTTTTTTTGACATAGTCAAACACTTAATACCCTCCAAAATGTTCAAAAAAGACTGAAACATCATCTACCAAACTAGGCCAAAGAGAAAGTACGACTATACTTCATTTTCAATTCATTCTCAACTAAGGAGAACATTACAAATCCAACATTTTCAGAATAAAAATAAGGTGATATGTTTTATTCTTGGGTTATATTAACAAATAAAGTAAAATTAAACTATTGAAGTTAAATAAAATCAAATAGTATAAAGTGATAAAATTAACAAATGAATTTTAAATCTATTTTGCAGTTCATTCTCAGCCTTCACACAAATGAGTAAATTCAATTGTTGTATTGTTCTCATACTTCTTTTTGAAATTATTAACCGTAGATTAATAACTAGCTCTGTTAACCTCTGCTTTTTTAAAGTTCTATCCAATTAAGACACTATCTTTAATTAGGTCTACCTATTAGATAACTTAGAATAAGCTCTGTAGATTTACTATAACAATCATATTACATAATGGGAAAATAAGTTAATTGTCAAGTTGTCATTTTTGTGCTAATGTTAGGTGTAAATCTCTTTAATGTGTTAAAATTAATATTCAAAATTAATGGAATTATTTATTAATTGTTCTCAGATGATTTTCAACACATTAAAGATGAAATTGGATCAAAAAGATGCAAGGAAGTAAAGACAATTCGAATTCTCGGCTGGCAGAAGAATAATTGACCAAGAGTGGGCATGTGCACGGAAAAAGATTCACCTAAGATCTTCATAATTTTGGGAATCAAGTTGTTGTCTTATTGATGGGGATCTACGACCTGAATATGTGGGGAGTATATCTGCTAAAGATTACGACAGAAGGAAAAAGGAAGGAGATTGAAAATCATTAAATACATTCACTATTCACGTGGGAGTTTAGTTTTTAGTTCTTACGTTTTTCTGCAATGGCTTTTTCTGGTTTTTTAGGATTTTTGTATTTTTCTGGAAAAAGACCAGGGATGGAGACTTTCATTATTCGTAGCTAAATTCTTCTTCTTAGTTGAAGGAAACTGCGTTATCATCTAGTATGTGTGAGATTTTCAATTAAAGTTTATTTCATTGATGAATATTAAGTGTCTTCTGAATTGCTTTTCATGATTGAATTGAATGATTTCTAGGGTGCGCAACTAGGAATTGATTTGTTTAATTTATAGTCAGATGAGTAGGATTTGATGTTTAGTCTTGTTAATCCAAAGTGGCAATTAGGATTACCATCTTTACTTTAGAGTTTAGAAATTCTAAGAAGACGCTTAACTTGATTAAATGCATGTCATATATGTGTTGTCTTGTTCATTTGTTTCTTAGTTCTTAAAGCTATTAATCAATTAAACTTAAGATCGTATCTAACTTGTTGACTAATAAGAATGTTTAGAATACATGTTTCTATTCGTTTAATCTTAAGAGAAAACATCACCATTGAATGTTTGTTAATGTACTGAGTTTTATATTGAGGATCCATATTAGTTTAATAATGTAGGTGCCCCAAAACCAAGGTTTGTTTACCGAATTTCCAAATCTGATTATTTTTGTTAATTTCCAATTTCTTCCATTTTTAATTAATTAAGTTTACGTTAATTCAAACCCCCCATTTGTTTTCATTTTCAGCTTATATAACATTTATCGTTAGAATTCCTCATGGGAACAATCTCAACACTTCACCAACTACATTTTTCATTGCTAGAGTTGGTATTAATTTGGTTGCAGGCGACAACATTATCAAATTTTGGCGTCGTTGCCTGAGAACTTCTTGACGGTATATGTATGTTACATGAGTAGATAAGACAACTCAATTGCTATTTGATTCAGAGATCGAGAAGACAACCAAAAGGTTACGAAAATAGACAAAACAACAACAGTAAGTGCAGAAAGCAGAAAGGATGGATACGAATCGCACTCTTCATGAACTAGCCACGCCCACGGGTGCTCAATAGCCCCACTGCATTAACTTTCCAAATTTGGGGGACAACAACACTGTTGAATTAAAATCTGGGCTTATCCTTTTATTGCCGATTTTTAAAGGTTTACCGGGAAAGGATCCTTATAAGCATTTGAAGGAGTTTGATGTAGTTTGTATGGGAATGAAGCCAACAAATGTGACAGAAGAGCAAATCAAACTAAGAGCCTTCCCATTTTCTCTCAAAGATGATGCTGAAGATTGGTTGTATTATTCAACTGGTGAAAATGTGCAAACATGGGCTGAAATGAATAGACTCTATTTTGAGAAATATTGTTCAGCATCAAGAGCCGCCAACATTCGAAAGGAAATTTGTGGCATCTGACAACACACAAAGGAGACACTTTACAAATATTGGGAAAGATTCAAGAAACTTTGTGCTAGCTCTACCCATTACCAAATAATCGATCAGTTGTTGATTCAATACTTTTATGAAGGTATTTTTCTCATAGATAGGAGTATGATTGATGCTGCAAGTGATGGAGCTTTAGTTGACAGATCACCGACAACTGTAAGGGATTTGATAGTGAATATGGTTTCCAATACACAACAATTCGGGATACATTTTGGGTATGGTTCAAAACAAGTAAATGAGGTGAATGTCAACATTGGAGAAAAGATTGGATGACCTTACATCTTTGGTGCGACAACTTGCAATTATAAAGAAAGAAGAAGCAAAGGTATGTGGAATATGTTTGATTTTAAGACACTCCACTGACACATGTCTGGTTTTGCAGGAAGAAAATGCAAAACAAGTGAATGTCGTAGGGGGTTTTATTAGACCAAATAAGAGGAAATATGAACTATTCTCCAACACTTACAATCCAAGTTGGCACGATCATCCAGATTTACGTTATAGAAACTCTCAAGGACAGCAAGCAACCATAAGTTTCCAGTAATTTAGACTACCATATGTACCTAGATAACATCAATAAATGACATCCAATTCTGAAGGTAAGTCTTCCTTGAAAGATATAGTTCAATCTTTGGCCACTAAAACCTTGACATTTCAGCGGGATACTCAAGCTAGTATCCGAAATCTTGAAAATCAAGTGAGCCAAATGGCAACTGCTATTAATCGATTGGAGGCATAAAGTTCTGGAAATTTTCCAGCTCAACCTAAAATCAACCCCAAACAAAGTGCTAAAGCTATCATGTTGCGAAGTGGTAAGGAATTAAAGGAACCACCTCCAAAAATCTCCAAAAGTGAAATTAAAGAAGAAGCAACAAAGGACACACCTAATCAGCCAAAAAAGATGTAGATAGGTCTGCAAAATCTGGTTATGCAGCCCCTTTTCCTAGCCAATTCACCAAAGCAAGGAAGGAGGATCAAGACAAGGGAATATGGGAGACTTTCAAGAAAGTCCAGGTAAATATCCCTTTACTTGATGCAATAAAACAGATCCCACGTTATGCTAAATTCCTTAAGGAACTTTGTACTTCAAAATGGAAATAGAAATTTGATGAGAAAGTGCAATTGGGAAGAATGTTTCAACCATTTTACAAAAGAAAAAGCTTCCACCTAAGTGTCAAGACCCAAGTATGTTAACTATCCCATGTGAAATTGGTGATTTGAGAACTGAAAAAGCTATGATAGATTTGGGTGCTTCCATAAATGTCATGCCTTATGATGTTTATAAGTCTTTAAATGTTGGACCTCTTAAGGAAACTACTGTAGTGATTCAATTAGCGGATCGTTCAAATGCTTATCCAAAGGGCATGTTAGAGGATATCTTAATTCAAGTGGGGGATATGCTTTTTCTAGTTGATTTTTATATTTTACAGATGGGGAGTGATGATGTATCTTCTTCAAACCCGATTTTATTTAGAAGGCCATTTTTGAAAACCACTAGAACAAAAATTGATTTTCATGATGGGTCATTAATTATGGAATTTGATGGTGAACTAATTAAATTCAATATATACAATGCCATGAAATTTCCGGATGATGAATAACATGTTGTTTATGTGGATTTTATTGACACATGGGTGCAGGAAAATTCATTATTGAGTGGAAGAGATGAACTTGAAACCATCTTAGAGACGAGAGGCGCATCACAGTGGCAAGCCATTAAGGAATCGTTACTACCCAACAATGAATTGGAGGTGATGTTTTGTCAATTGGAGAAATCCAATCAGTTGGAGAAAAAGTTTTCGTATGTGGAGCTGTCACATAATAGCTCCAAGCTCCTACCATCTTTGATCTAGCCACCAACATTAGAGTTGAAGAGTTTGCCTAGCCATTTAAAATACATCTTTTTGGGTGAGCAAGACACGTTACCTATCATAATTTCTACTAAACTTACTCTTTTGTGGGAAAGTCAATTGATTCAAGTGCTAAGGGAGCGTAAGGAGGCTTTCTGTTGGACAGTAATAGATTTAAAAGGTATTAGTCCCACCATTTGTATGCATCGAATATTAATGGAAGATGAAGCCAAAGAGGTGAGGCAACCCCAACGTTGTTTATACCCACCCATGATGGATGTAACATCCCGTTTCCATATAACGGGTTGAACCATAGAAACGGGTACATGGGCGATCAATCGAGAAATTAGGAAAAACACATCTCATGCTCATGCAATTGTGAATAGTGATTTTTGCACATGAAAA
>JAOQMS010042557.1:0-13539 GCA_027563885.1 Erythroxylum longipes
GTGTTATCGTATGGGAGATAAACTCACGTAACTACGATATTCTGCATGGTTACGATATTCTGCATGGGAGTCGGGGTCCAAAAATGGGGTCCGACATGCTTGGTCTCAGAAAAAGTAGGAGTTAGACTCTGAAAACGGGGTCCGACATATGCAAGTCAAGAGTCGGACTCCGATAACGGGGCCTGACAGGCTTGGTATCAGAGACAGTAGGAGTCGGACTCCGAAAACGAGGTCCGACATGCTTGGTATCAGAGCCGGTTGGAGTTGGACTCCGAAAACAGGGTCCAACATGCTTGGTATCAGAGCATGAAGAGCAAGAGTCGGACTCCGATATCGAGGTCTGACATGCTTGGTATCAGAGCAAGTAGGAGTTAGACTTCAGAAACGGGGTCCGACAGGCTTTGTATCAGAGCATGAAGAGCAAGGGTCGGACTCTGATATCGGGGTCTAACAAGCACACTCTAGCACTGGGGTCCCAGTGTCATGGGAGTATCTGAGCCTAGTGGGTGACTCAAAAGATCCCTGGTTGGACGATCCACCTCTACCAAACCTCTTGCCACCCCATCCATCTTTACTTATTTTTCTTGGCTGAACCCTAGGATGAACTAGCTAGTGCACTGCGCTTCTGTTCTGATCTTGAACTCTGGGTGATTCCTGTTGCATTTTTCTCCACTTTTATTGTAGCTTTAACTAATTCCCCATAATGTGTTTGTTAAGCCAAAGATAGGTGAATTCGTAATTTAGGACTCAAACGTATAGCGAACCTCTTGCACTTCTGCTTTTCACTATCAGAAATAAACTGAACACTTCTGAAAAGTTATGAAAATCTCTTCTCATAATTTGTCACTAATGTCGAACCTTGCTCTAGACAGAAGAACTCCTCTACCCTAGCATCCTTATAACTCTGTGGGTAAAATCTGTTTATGAACTGTCTCTAAAATTCTGCCTAAGATACCCCATCCAGATGTCATCTCTCAATGGCCTCCTTCCAATCCTTAGCCTTGTCCTCGAGGAGGAAGATGTATAACATAACTCTCTGCTCATTTATTCATCCCATAACTCTTTATATCTTTGTGACCTGATTTAACTATGTGAGTGCACTCTCTTCACAAGTCTTTGCACCTAATTTATAGACGTGCTCAATCGAGCATCCAGAAGCTTCCGTAATTTCACGTGGCTACAATCTGCGGTGAAAATCTGAGCCATTTGTTCTGCATTAAACCTCACCCTAGCTGGTTCCGTCATCCCTGAAGATTGGGAATGTGACTGGTTTATATAGGCACTTGCTGAGTCTCAAATACGATCATCCTCCCGTGCTAGGGGTGACTCATGTGTAGGAGTCGTTGGAATGGCTCTCCCAGGACATCCACGGCCTCATCTGTGCATCGTGCTGTGTATTGAACAAAAATGCAAATGTGTAAAGCTTTCAGTTTATGAAATCGCATGCATATAAATCACAACATTTTATTGGTCACCTCATTTTTAAAACAACATAAAAACTTAAATAAAAAGGAGGCAACCCATTTTTAAAAGTCACCCTATGATAATAACATTGATAGGCTCTTATCCTGAAATGACTAGGGGCCCTGCCCAACAGCTCTTGGTGGCCTCTAGTGGATATCTGATTCAGCTGGAAGCTCTTATGGAATCTATAAAAGAGAAGTTGGAGAATGAATTATTAAGAAAAAAGAACTCCATTGAAGTGATAGAATTATTATAAAAGAGGATGATTCGGGAGAATTTTTCATCCCATGCACTATTGGTAGTGTGAGAATGGATAAGGTGTTTGCGGATTTAGGAGCTAGTATAAGTATGATGCCTTATACCTTGTGTAAGAAAATGGAGTTAGGAGAAATAACACCCACTAGGAAGCGTGTTCAAACGGTTGATAGATCAATCCACTATCCTAAGGGTAGTCAAATATGTTCTAGTTAGGGTCGACATGACAGGCTCTTATATCAAAGTGACTAGGTGGCCTACTCAACACTTTGTGGTGGCCCTCCAGTCGATATCTAATCCAGCTGGAAGGCTCCCATGGAGTTGAGCCTATTGCCCTTTTTACCTAAAAGCCTTAAGTTAACATTAAAAGACATAAGCAATGGAATTTTTCTTTTTTTTTAAATTTCGATAGCACAATGACTATGTTTTGACCTTCCCAAAATTTTCAAGTCTTTGTAAAAGTTCAAAACACTTCTATAATTATCTTAAAATTCTCATTACTATTTTTGGACTTTAAGTCCATTCATAAGTAATTTCATCAATCTCTTCAATAATCTTTTTTAAAAAAGCTCAGACATATTCATGCATTTAACTTTAAAAAATTCATATAAATGCATTCTTTACACAAAATATATTCCAAAACATATTAATGAAAATGAAAAATGTTCCTAAAACATTTACAAGTCAGAAATGCCTATACAGCAACATATGATGAAGTTGACTACTTGTGAGGTAGAGTCCCTACTACTAAAGCCCTTGAGCGTGAACCTCGGAGGTTTCATTTAAAAATAGAAAAGAAAGTGTGAGCTAAACAAGCTTAGTGAGTGTTAGATTTTATATTCAAATCATAATTAACAATTTAAACCTCCCTAAAACAAATTCTTTTTAATTTGTAATACTAATGTGAAACATATATACTTCCAAAAATCAAGTTTTTCAAATCACTTTTCAAATAAATAGTGGCAACATTAAAAATATGAAGAATTGTTTGTACGACATAAACTATCATTAACTTCCTTGCCATATGGTACCCTTAGGTATAAAGTCATATTGCATCGCTTACCTGCGACTGGTTATCCATTAATTATGGAGCTGGTTCTACTTCACTTACTCGCACTAGGATAAATGCTATATATCTATAACACCCCCTATACGGAACCTACAATCATCCACACACATAGCAACCAAATTCCGGTACATACATTGAAGGTATACAATTCTATTCAATGCTATACGTATACAAATTACAAAACTCCCCAATGCTTAACATTATCATTTAACAGTAATAATACATCTTCACATTTATATGGTAATCCAAAAGAAAATATACAATTTCCTTTCTACATTACATGTGCAATCATCTGTAACTAAAAACACGTTCCAAAAGTACTTTTTCTTCTATCTGTTGGCCTTGGTCCCTACAGATGTTCCCTGTACCTCACTCTTGTGACTTGGGCCTACATGGATTAATACCACCCATGTAAAGTTTGAAAGCTTAGTGGGGAAAACACTTAGTTGGGATGACCACTCACAATAGTCTTTCGCCAAGCACACACATTCAGAAATATCACAACTTATCTACCATAAATTAACATTCATAAACCAAACATTGATATTCAATACTCATGTAAACAATGATGGCATACTTAAGAATAGTGCATAATGCAAATATGCTTCAACATATTATCCATATATTGAAAATGCACATTTATAAGCCAAATATTGATATTCAATGCTCATTGATAAAAATTATCAATATAGATGCACATCATTACAATTCATCTTTACAATCAACATAAATGCTCATCAATACCAATTATTCATGTTTTCATGTTGTATTTCTTATTTATAAATGTTAAGTTTTCTTTCTGTGTTAAGCCTATATATTGTCTATGGGTGTAGATAACACGTGCTGTGGATATTCAAAGGTATCAAACTATGGATACCTAATGGTATCGAACTGTTGACATAAGTAGTGTCAAATTGTAGCAGCTGCACTGTAACCCAACAGGCATGCCTATTTATCCATAACCAAGACAATAGAGTAGGCACTATAACATTTCCTTTAACCGTTTGCAAATTTCACAATTCATATATTAACAAATCATATGATATACATTTCAAGTCATAAAATATATATTTATGTTCATACATGTAATTTATGGCTTACGACCATTAGAAGGGTATCAAAATCACATTTGTATAATCGTACTATACATATATGAGTAACGAATATGCATACAAATCATTATTCTATATGTAAATTTTCTTTGGAATGCATTATGCTCAATCTTATATTCCAATGTTTAGTCTCCCAATTCACATATGGTAAGAACTATTTCATTTACTTCTAGGCATTTGAAAAGTTTCATACATATTAAAAACGATTTAGACAAGATTCGGTAAAAATAAAAAATGAAAACAAACTCAAAACAGCGCAATTTGAGATAAACCCTAAAACGGTCTAAAAATAGGAAAACTATTAGTCCAGAAACAAATCACATGACATAGTCTAGTTGTTCCTTAATATTTGTATAGAAAAGTTCAAAAATAGGTTTCATAGTCTTCTACATATTTGTCCATTTGTGTCTCCAATTTCCAAAACACTAAAAATAAGTCCATTTGGACTTCTAACATATGAGCTATAGACCAAATATCACATGTTGCTCCAAAACAGGGGCAACATCAGGTTGCCATTTTCTATCCCAATTTCCAATGTCATGAAGCTAGAATTAATTCAGAGTATCTTCTAAAGATTTCTAGTTCTATGTCTTAGTTTTCATGTGCAACTAAAATCATCAAATTTAGAGGTTTGTAGGCTGATTTATGACTAAACAATGTGACTAGTTCAACAAACCCTAGACAGAATTCCACTACATGATAATCTCTTGTCATATTCAACCAATTCCATACGAGATAACACCAAAATAGCACCAAATTATCATCACAAAAACCACTCCACATCCAAATGAACATTTTTACACATTAAAATGTACACAAATACAGAAATTAACTAAGTGAAGTCCCAAACCTTAAAATTGGCAAAGTAGTTATTCTAATGCTTTTCTTTCCCTTCTCCTTTGACTTTTCTTAAATCACCAAGTGAAAAATGATGGGATGAAGAAGGTGAAATGGAGAGGAGAAAAAACTGAAGTTAAGCCATCAAAGTGGCTTCCATCTTCCCTCTCCATATCCCTTTTCATGAATTTTCTAGGCTTAGACACATGTTTTAATCCCATTGGACCATATGTCACAATCCTATTGGACCACGTGTTATAATCCCATTATACCATGTGTTACAATTTTATTGGAACATGTGTTGAAATGCTATTGGAACATGTGTTACAATTCTATTGGACCATGTGTTACAATTTTATTGGACACATATGCTTTAATTTCATTGGTCCATGACTTGACTTTAGGAAAATTACATATTGGTCCTTCTTCTTCCTTTAATTCCCACATTAGCCTATAATCTTATCAATTTATTTCATTTACATATATATTAATTTTATAATGGAATAAATTTCATGTAATTTGCTTAATTTTTTTGGGAGTTATACTCAAAACACTATAGGCTATTCAAAAATAGGGACAACAACCATAACTTAATTTTAAGCCAGAATTTAAAAATCTTAGAGGAAGAAAAAAATTTCGGTTCCTTCATGAAAGTTTTAGATATTTCCAATTTTCATTATCCAATTTTGAGGTCTACAGAATAAGATATGACTAAATTATAGAAGTATATTTAGTGTAACTTATCCATCCAGCAAGTTACCCATTCCAAATCAACTAGTTTCAGCCTTATCATGCAAGAGCAACAAAAAAACACATCCAATTTTAACCAAAAACATCTCATAAGCAAATAGGATACTTCCTTTACCAATTCTCCTCACATCACGTTCATAATCCATGCAAACATATCAAAATTACCATACATATTTCACATCTAAGTACGTATGTCCATTCCAACAAGAACAAACTACCCATTTACCCATATCTTTTACGTTAAGGACCATTAGGTCTCTTACTATAATTAGTTGCACTCAATTCATTATGTTAACTTCTTAATACACCTTAGACATGCTATAATAGTTCTAAGGTATAAGTTGGGACCTTGTAATATCGGTAGTTACAGTGTTGGTTTTGCATCACTTACCCATAACTGGTTAACCAATAGTTACGGAGCTGGTTCTACATCGCTTACCGATAACTTATTAACCACCAGTTATAGAGCTGGTTCTACATCACTTACTTGTACTAGGTTAACTGTTATACAATGGTGTAATAACATGTATAAAACATATCGACAAACCATAGGCTAGAAACCATGTCGTTTTTATCAACCAATAACATCATCTTAATGTAAACTCAAATCATATAAGATTTAGCTTTCAAACTTCAATTCATATATTACTATAACATAAAATTATACTATCAATATTCACATAAAACTCATAATCAATATTCCCTTCACGATAGAATAGAAATTATTTTCATAAAATCTGTAGCACCCCACTCCCATCTGACACATGTCCGTACGCCCCTTGGATGAACATGCATAAGCCCGACATAAATGGCATGCTAACTATTTCATTTTCACTACAGTGCATGGAATCATAATTAAAACCTAACTAACACAATGTTTAAAATCCTAAAATTTCCTCATTTCATTTCATAAACCCTAATTTACAATGTAGCATTATATCCATCATCCATCTTTATACAATATCATCTTATCAGAGTCCACAACTCTGTCTGCAAAATATGCTACATACATAAGGAATTAACAAAAATCAAGACTAATCCTTTAGTCCCAGCTGACCGAACTTTGAGCTATGTCTTCTATCCAAAAGTCATGCAAAATCTCTTCTAAGTAGTCTTAAAAGCTAATTCATCGCTCTCTCGAACTTGAACAAGTCAACGTTGCAATTTGGTTGAGTTTTATGAACACAGTTGAGTAACCATCCTCGATGGTTCACTCTTTTAAAGTAACACAACAATTCATGTTATCATATAATTCACATCATCTCGATTACCATCAAGTAATATCACTAAACACTTTGTTCACGATTGTCATATTTCAAAATACAATTCATCATTTCATTGCGATCATACAGAACATATTCATTGATAAGCTTTCATATATTTCATACAAGAAAAGTCCTCAAAATATTGTAATCGCTCAATTTATTCATATCATATGTGTATGCAATGTTTAAGAGACTCAAATTCATTTTTTTTATGTTGTTATGACCGAGTTCCTTTTTCACTATCCCGTATCCGTTATGGATACTGGGCTCATTCATACTGTCCCTTATATATTGGGGATATAGGGTTCATTACACATATTGAGCCATAGGCTCTTACCACAAATGTTTGAGCTTTAAGCTCTTTTCCACCGGTGACTCTGGTCACAACTGCCTTTATATTTCATACATTCATGGAATAAAATGCATTACACATATTCAATCATAATATTCAGTCCATTACATTCATATTCACTTTCTCATTCACACTAGTCATCAGACTTGGTCCGACATTCAACATATAAGTTGAGAAAACATTTATTCAATCACATTCACATTCAATGAGCACTTCCAAT
Organism: Erythroxylum longipes; assembly: GCA_027563885.1. Taxonomy (NCBI): domain Eukaryota; kingdom Viridiplantae; phylum Streptophyta; class Magnoliopsida; order Malpighiales; family Erythroxylaceae; genus Erythroxylum; species Erythroxylum longipes. Next base: position 7,325 of record JAOQMS010042557.1, read on the forward strand.
GTGTTATTCATGCATCAAATGCCTTAGACATTTTATGTCTAAAAATCAGTACACATACATCACATATCAATTCAATTTAGAATCAAAAAAAAATCAAGGCGAGACCATCTTTGGTGACTCACAATTTCTCCCTTTAGTTTATTGCTTTGAATTCCCAACAATGTTTGGAAGCGGTCACTCAACGTGCTCTTCTATATGCAATCAAATACATTTTCACATTACTACATTGCAAATTCAGATGAATAAGCACATTTTTAAATGTATCATGTATTATGCATGTTCAATGACAAATTCTCCGGTATGTTTCTTTAATACACTTTATAAACAAGTTACAACACCTTCAAAGCATTCTTTACTCCAAAATATACTTTACTCACCTTAATCCTTTCATTCTACATCAACTAAATTCATTTAAGCACTTATTTAAACCTTAATACGTCATATAGAAATACCCTAACATTATCTGGTTCAAACATTGCATCATCAAAAAAATTTCATGAAAACAAATTACTGCCCACGATCATTTTCCTGCACTTTTTTCCAGATTTTCTTAGGCAGATTTTGGGTCACATTTGTATGGCTATTTTCACCTATAAACTGACATTTTTAGACAATAAGTTCTTCTAAAAAAATGTTCCTCTATATCTTGAGTTTCAAACGAAATAAAAATCATTCAATTTGGTTTATTATTTCATGAGTTATACCCAAAATACTACAGACTGTGCACAATTGTGTGAAGGGATAGGGCACGTTTCGTTCTTATGCACGATCGTGCACTCCCATAATTAAAGGATGAGTGCACGATCATGCATGTGCATGATCGTGCATTCCTATGGCTGAAAGGTTAAGCACTATCGTGCACTCCCATGATTGGAGGGTTAGTGCATGATCGTGCATGTGCACAATCATGCACCCCTGATGTGCACTTAAACTTGTAAAACTCATAACTTTCAATTATGATATCCAAAAATCACAAACTTTTACCATTAGAAATCTAAGAGGATAAGCCATAGCTTTTATGAAGACAACTTTATCTGATTTGGCCTACATCAATATAGTTTAATCATTGAAAACAGGATACAAATTTCTGTCAGGGATAATGCTACAGCCTATGCCAGCACCAATTATGTTATCGTGTAAAGGCCATATCTCTTTCATCCGTAGCCTAAAAATTACATATGATATGCCGTTGGAAAGATAAAAGGATGAACTACAATTTTTCTAAAGACCACTTTTCCAATTTTACCCCTATATTAGTACAGTTTATTCATAGAAATCGATTCTTCATGAAAGTTGTAGATAAATGTATCCAGCATGCTTCTAGTTTGTAACCATAGTTCTTTATTAATTCTGTACACATTTTATCCCCTTCAAACATCAAACAATACATGTTTTATCATTTCTCTATCATTTCAAGTTGATGATTTCTTTATTATACCTCAATTTCAGTTCAGTAATCTCTATCCACAATTCAAAAATTCATAAATAATCACAACCCAAAAACAAAACCTATTTCCATACTTTTCTATATCACATTTTCTGCACTTCACTTGTCTTCATGTGACTCCAATTATCACAATCTTTTATCACACTTTCTGCACATTTTTGCTTTGCTTGTATCACCGAAATTGCTTCTTACTAACAACTCATGCATGCATCAATTCATAAGCATGACAACAGAATGTCTTTATTAATACCACACACGTTAACACAAACAAAACTCAATTCCTTGATCGTTATCCTCAAGCTCAATTTACTCATCATCAAAATGTCACTTAACGCTACCCATGATATCAGCACATAACTTGATTTAGCAAAATTCCAGAAGATGAGAGAATGAGATTTCAGTGGCGAAAGTAAGAATAGAGAGAGACAACTGAAAATGGAAAATGGGCTGAAGTGATTATTTTGCAAGGTGTAACGTTGATGAATTAATCAAAATCCAAATACACAAGAGTGAATAGGCATGGTGTTTCAGTGATGGCCGAATAAGAAGAAAGAGTAGATGATTTTAGTGGAGACAAACAAGAGAGTTGCATAAACATAATTCCTAAGTGACTAGGTGGCTCCATTATGCAATGCCACATGTCACCATTGCATGTATAACATGTGTCCTCCATTTAAGCTACCAAATGTCACACTTATAATTTTATCTTATTTCCACATTTTTCCTAGTCCAAAAAAACCCCAAATTTGAAGAAATTTTCGAAATATCACCAAAAATGCCAAATCAATTCTAATACACACCAATTCATTTTTCAAGGAAAATAATCCACAATTTATATTTTAATCATATTAAATCACTTATACCTAGAAAATGTCAATGAATGCATGTACAATTATTTTAATAAGTGTCAACATTATTCAGGTGTATTAGAATGTGATATGATTCATGAAATGTACTTCTAAATTCTTAATAAACTCTCATGTACAATATCATAGGGTTCTAACCCTGATCGTGGAATAATGGGATGTTACAAAATCAATTTAAATAACACTCACATGTTATCAATTCTTTTGCAAATAATTTAGTTGTATAAAACAATTAAAATACACTCACTATTTTGCAAACTTATAACCAAGCACACTCAAGTGTTTGGTACCTCTTCCTTACCTATACAAAATGCATTTCGCTTAGGAATTTATTGTTTGTTTATGTCCTATAGCCAATCGCTTTGGTTGTATTTTAGTGACAAATTATTTAAAGGCATTATTTATCTTGTACATGTTTAGATGTATATGATAAAGTCCATGGAATAATTGTACATTGCAAGTGAAATTATAATGAGATTATAATTAGGAGATTCATATTGCATTTATGTATTATTCCTAAATGTTGTTAGTCATTGTTCCATTAAGATTAGACATTAATCAAACGTAAAAAAGACTAGCATACATTGTGTTTTTCCTTATGAAGGAAGTAGTCGATCTCGTAGACTAAAGTATAGAGATACTTAAACAAACGTGTGGGTGCTTGTTAAAGAACAGGTTCACTAAATAGACCCAATATGACAAATCCATTTGGAAGATTACTAGTATGTCCATGGAATTCTCATTGTGATGATTGTATAAGTGATCCTTTGACTTGAGGTAATCAAAGTTATCTTGTATGGGGATTGCTATGTTTTGATACTACTTATGATCTATTTAATCATGGGTCATTTAATCGATAATCATTGGACGTAGCATGAACTATATAAAGGTAGTTGAGTGATCAAGATAGGATTCATTACCCTAAAGTAATTAGGGAGAATGTTTCATTATTCTTAATTAGTATTGATTCGGAAAATCCTTGGACAAGGTGGAATGACATTTTGTAAATAATTTACAAATGTCATTAATTGAATTGATAGCTAATGGCAGAGAACTAATATGATTGGACTCAAAATAGAGTACACATTAATTCCGTGGTCTATGTCTAATCGGAACATTATATGATGAAAGGATTGAATTATAAGGAAAAATTATGCACAGAAAGGTTAGTCAGAACCACTTTGACATTCCTAAATATTTGGGTGGTCATGATGCATTACTAGACTCCAATCTTGATCTATGATTATAAATTATTTAATTAGAGAATTAAAGATAAATTAAAAAAGTTTTAATTTATCTAATTCTAATTATGAATTAGAATGAGAATTTATAATCATTGCCAACATATTTGGGAACCTAATAGGTCTCACATATAGAGTGGGTTGAAGAGAGCAAAGTTAATTTAATCAAGTTGAACTTGATTGTAAAGTTTGAGAAACTTTATGATTAAATATGAGATATTTAATAAATAAGGATCAATATGAGATATTGAATCTTATATGTACATAATTGGTATTTAATTAGAATTATTTGTAATTCCAATTAAAGTTAATTGAAATTAGAATTTAATTTCAATTAAAATACTAAAACGTCCAAAGCTTATTATAAATAGGCTTAAGCTCTATACAGCTAGTACTTCATGCTTAACCCTCTCTATAAGAGTTACAGAGTTCTCTCAACTCATTCTGTGGATGCCGTTAGAGGCTGGATATTTGTGCGGCTACGGTGGTTGAAACGAATCGATTTCGGTAACGGCTCGAGGGATACGATAAGATAAAAAGATCAAGCTTTGGAATAAGATATGAATTAAATTTCCACTTTATTATGATTTGTGTTAATCATTTTATAGAATTAGAGAGATCTTGGTTTTCGAGAAATCAAAGATTGCAAAAAAGGTTTGTAATTATTTCGTTGCGGAAAGGGTCTGATCTCGACCCAATTCCCCAACAGTGGTATCAGAGCAAGGTTTTAATTATATGATTTGGTTAAAAGTTTTTGATTGTTGTCGATCATATAATTTTGGAATTGAATTAGAATATGAACATTTCATATTCTGAACCCAAAATTGTCCTAATTGTTGACAAAAGTTTTTAAATAGAACCACATCTCATTGTTCATGCTTCCAGAAATTGGTTTCTGAAATTTTTAATTGCGATACTCCTTTACTTGTTATATGTTTCTGAACACTAGTGAATCTATGCCTCTGTTTATTTTTGGAAATTGCTTTCACGAATGTATGCATATATTCTGGGCTAATTGTGTCTGCCCTTGGTTCTTGAAAAACAACAATATGTATTTTTCTGTGTATTGCTCAGATCTGAAAAAATTTGTTTTTCATATGTTTGCAATTTTATACTGCTTGTGTTTCTGAGTTTTGAAGCTGGAGATTGGGTTTATTGTTTTGTTTTCTGAAATCTAATGCCTTTGCATTTACTACCTTATGTTTCTTATCTCACTAGAGGCCACTGGTGTAAAATCTTTGAACCAGTGGCGTCGCCAGAGGGCGATTAACTCCCATAGCGAGACGATGGCAAGGTCCCAACGGCGAGGTGAAATAGGGAGTAAATATGAAGCGACGATAAGAAGCTCCGTGGCGTGAAGACTTCGGTTCATCGTTGTGGACGGTTCTGGAGCACTACTTGACGATTAGGTACACATGGAAACTCGTTGAATCATGGGAGTAGGGAGTTTCTAGTGCTCAGAATCATGGGAAGAAAACAAATTGGGGGACAGTTCGTGGGGAAGATGATGGGTGCGTGAGATTTATGCGCCCATCATCTGCGAACAGTCAAAGGCTAGTTGACTGCAGGCGCATGCACTACACGCGCCCGTAGTAATTGAGCCTTTTAAGTTTTTTTTAAAACCTTCTTTTATTAAAGTGGTTTTATTAAAATTTCATAGGCTAAAATCCTTAATAAATTTAGAAAAGAGTTTTCTAATAGTTTGAGAATTGTTTTCTCAGGGTTGATTTTATTAGGAATGCTTTGAAATGTAGTTTAATTTTTCCAAAGGGTTGGATTATTAAATTAAATTATATTGACTATTCAATTCCAAAATTAAGATAATTATTTATCTTAATATGATTAAGGTTAATAATTATATTGATTCCTATTTCTATTTTAAGAAAAGTGGTTTCTAAAATGAAAATTAATTATTTTCAATTAGATTGAAATTAATTCATTAGAAAAGTAGTTTCTAAAATAAGAGTTAATTAGTTCTAATAAGATTGAAATTAATTATTTAGATTCCTTAAAATTAAGAAAATTGTTTTATTAAGAAATTGAGAAAAATGTTTCTTAATTAAATATATTTATTTCAATTTGATTGAGATAAATTAAATTCTTGATTTTATTTGTTTAGAGAATTGTTATTTAATTTAATTAGAAATTGTTTCTTTATGAATAATAAGTTTCTTGATTTTAGAAAAAAGTATTTTTCTTGATTAAAATTTGAAAAGTGTTTTCATTTATTTATCAAGAAAAGGAGCTTTCTTTAATTTTTTTGAAAAATAGTTTTCTAATCTATTAAAGAAAGATTTTCTAGTTTATTAAGAGATCAATCTCTCAATAAATAATATATCATGACTTTCTTAATTAAATATAGAAAATAGTTTTCTAATTAAGGAAAATAATTTGTAATGAGATTAGAAATAGTCTTCTAATTAAATTAGAATATGTTATTTATATAATTTTGAAAAAGAGTTCTTCCAAATTATAATAAGTAAGAAGTTCAATTTATTGAAAAATTGTTTTCAATTAAATATTGTTAAAGGAGTCATAAAAATTTGTAAATAGTTTCTAATTGGATTTGAAAATTGTTTTCAACTCAAATTAAATTTCTATTTGGAATAGGAATTTAATTTATTTAGGAATCAATGGTTTTAATCTATTTTAATTTTTCCA
>JAOQMS010042558.1:0-13537 GCA_027563885.1 Erythroxylum longipes
GTTTATTTATACTTGTTTATCCTCCCCCCTTCTTCACTCTCTTTCAATATGGGACAAAGTCCCTTACAAACATAACAGTTTGGAGAAGGGTTGAATTGGGTTTTAGCGGCATCTGAATCATCGCAACTAGATCTATCGTCAAGTCCTTAGTTAAGTATGACAGCCACAGATAAGTTGCCATCGTCTACTGGCAATCTCAAAGGGTTGAATGATTTACATATGTCTTATTTAAAATTTGAAAATGGTTTTGTAGAAGGCCATCATGCATTGGCTTTGTTCGTTAGAAGGCATTTCTTCTTTACAAGACTTAAGCCTTCATGATTATAATTTAAGGGAATTAACTGAAGACTTGACCTTTCTATTTAAGTCTAAATGATTTTGAGTGAACTCCCGCAACCGTCAAACAATTTTCACGATTGAAAAATCTTAATATAGACAACTGCAAAAGGCTTCTATCCTTGTCAGAACTTTCGTCGAATGTCTTCACACTCGCCAATGATTGTAGATCACTTGAACAAATATGGACCCTTAAACAACTATTTCTTGGCTCGCAAGCGTATAGGAGAAGATCCCATTTACGGAATTGCCTAAAGTTCGAAAAAGATGAATGTCAGGCAGTAGTAAATGCACCGTTGAGGAATTATCTAACTGCTCATTGGAGAATTCAAATGTAGAAATTGGTATGTAACAATCTTTTGTCTCTTTCTTTATTTAGGTATAATCTTTAATTTGTTTTTTAACTTGGAGTTGTTCAGCCCAGTTTGAATTTATCTATCCAGGAAGTAGAGTACTAGAGTGGGTCAAGTATCAAAACATGGGTGGTTCCATTCAAATATCCCTTCCTTCTCAATGGTTTAGTCATCGTTTTCTAGGATTTGATTTCTATATGAATTATTGTGATGGAATAAAGCTCTCTATCGATTCTGAACCATTGCTCGTCCGGAAGAAAGCTAAAGAGCACATGATATCTGGATTAGTAGAATATTTTGTGAATGGGTATCCGTACATGGTAACATTGAAAAGGATGTAACCATTTTTATGTTTAATAGCGCAGTTTAGAATGGAATCCAAAAGTGTGGTATGCCCAAAAAGATGAGGATGAATTCTGTGAAACATTTGGCTTTCCAATTTTAAAAGTATCCGATTTTTTTAGTACAAGTTTTTATTTTCCTTGGTATATTATATTTTTGTAATTAAGTATAATAGTAGTTGTTAGATATTTTTCTGTAAGGTGGATCGTAATTAATTGCCTTTTAACAATTTTAATAACGTATCGATTAAGCTAATTGAATTTGATCCGAATAAAGATAATAAAACAACTATATAAAGGATCTGAATTAATTGGTTGAAATCCAGCAAGAAAAATGGACCCTAATTAGTATGGGCCGAACCTGTATTGGGAATGTATGAGGGAGCCCAATATGGATATTATAAATAGAAGGTTAAGGTCTCTTACGGTTGCTTAAGTAATTCGTGAGCATTTAGATTCTTTGACCTGTTAAGAGTGCTCACGTTTTAAGAAAATTGTAAAAAGATTTTAACGAAGTTTCGATGATCAACGTCTATGAAGACTATAGTGGAATTGGGATCATTTCAGCTCCGGAAAGCTTGTTTAAAGTTATGGACCTGAAATCAGATATGATTTGTTTTTATCTCCATTTTTCCCTTTTACATTGAATCCTGGGCCTGTAGCTAAAGCTCATGTTACGTATTACACATGATATCAGAGCAATTACGTGATCTAGTGGTAAAAAATGGAGAATTTTTGGATTTTCTCTATATGGATTTTAGAGAAATCGATCAGTTTTTTGTGTTTAAACTTGATATTTAAGGCTTGGATCAAGTAGAGCATGGAAAAGTGGGTCGAAAACGAGTGTCAGAGTGCAAAGAATGAACCCTAAAACTCATCCAAAATCACATTTTTTCGACAAAATACAGCAACACCGCCGGGCACGTAAACATGTGTCCTTGCCTCTCGTGTGTCACATGTCTTGTGTGTGTGGCACACGTGCCAGTCACAATTGCTTTAGCCCTCACGCGCCCAGTGGAGGCTGAGGCAATTGTGATTGGCATGTATGCCACATGGGAGGCAGGGACACGTGTTTTGGTGTGCACGGGCCTGTGACATGCGCACACAAGAAGCATCCAATGGTACGTCGTGATTGGTGCGTGCACCACATTTGCCAACTTTAGTCATGCGCATGCTGACGTCAGCATATGATGTGAACGCTGACATCAACGTTATGGTAAATTCAAAAGAATCTAAAAAATTTTAGAATTCCTATAACAGTGGCCCGGGTCATTTTGGGTCAGTTTCTGAGTCTAGGGAATCCATAAAGTGAGTTTTTTCTTTCATTTTTGGATTTATTACATTAGTAATGAATAAAGTTTAACTCCAGAAAAAGGAAATAAATCTTTCTAAAGTCGTTTTTTAGTGAACTTTTGTACTTCGAGCTTGACATAAGGGAGATGTTTGACTTTTTCGTGTCTCATATGGTAAGTTCAGTGTTCGGTAATGCACAATGGTGACTCTGATTGAGATTTTTCACAACAAAAGTCTTAAATAAAGTTTACTGATAATGTTTTCAGCATTGATATGTGATAATGAGATTATGTATTTATTCCTAGTACATTGTCACATATCATATGCCCATACAAAATGTGAGGATAACATATAGATGTATCCCTTGTATTTGTGGATTCATTTGGATACTAATGAGAATGTAGTCACTACAGTGGCCTTTCGAGTTAGTATTTGAACGATTTTGCTTGCTTGTTAGGGGATGTCTCTGGTTTTTTGTTTGGTCATTCTGTCCACAAGTGTTGGCTTTACATGGAATTTTGAGATGTGTATAATGGCATTAGATGAAGGAAAGTTGTTGCTTAAGTGATCTATTCGCCAACAGGTGGTAGTGTCATGAGAGTTGATGATCTGTACTCTGATCGCTTTTATGTGGAGGTCTAGTTGCGTGTATTATGTATTCAGCCCACAAGTGTTTCATACTATGTGCAATCAGATTCTCGATACAGATACTATTTAATGGCCTTGAGTATCATTGTTATCCTACATTTGAACTAATCTTTACATCGTCATTTTTTAGTCACCTTTTTGGTCAATGGTATTAATGTCATTGTTGAAACCTTGACTGGTTTCAATATGAAGAAGTGGATAGAGGATGTTTTGATTGCCATGGAGACGACAAATATTGATATAACTATACGTAAGGATAGGCCATCTCAACCTAAATCTAGCAGCTCGAAGGTTGATAAAACAACCTATGTAGCCTGGGATTGGTCGAACAGAATGTGTTATATAGCCATTAAGAGATCTATACCTGACATCTGCTAAGTGGACTTCCAAAGACAATTATAGTGTGGGGCCTTCTTGATAATGTCTTCCAGAGGTACACGATCTCATCTAATGCTAAGATAAGAGCCTTGATAAAAGAATTATTCTCCATGACGTACAATGGGGAAGGGAGAGTGAGGGAGTACATATCAAGAATCTCTATAGTAAATTGAAGGCATTGAATATTCCTTTTCTTGATGTCTACATAGTTCACCAGACTCTGAGCATACGACCTCCAGAGTTTAGTAATTTGATGACGATATATTACTTACAGGTTGAGGAATGCACTTCAATATTTTGATTGCCCATTGTATTGTTGAGGAGGAGAAACTCAAGAATGTTGCTCCTACACCCCTCAAAACAAGCTAAGTTTAAAGGTAAAAAGTCTAAATCTTCTCCACATGCTGATGTTGGTTAATCCAATCTGGTAAAAGTCCTATGGACATAAAAAAAAGCCAGGGATATAAGGCTTGAAAGAAAAAACAGAAACCGTCAGGTAACTCATTGACTTATCAATTTATGAATCTACTTGTACTACAACCATATCCAATTCTTGGTGGCTGATAAGATCTTATCTTGCTATATTATTTGATATTATCTCCTTTGTTTTGGATTTATTTGATGCTTAAATATGAAAATTAATGTTTGTTTTATTTTAGGAGATGAAACATGGATATTGCATTAAATTGGGACTCTATTGATGATAATCACAAATTTTGGATCAAGCGAAGTGATTGTCGCAGTGAATAAGGCTGATCACTTGAAGAGTTGGGGTTTAACTGGGAAACTTCTTCTTATCCTTATCATGTAGGAGTTTGAATTTGAATTTGTTTTAGTTAGACATCTTTACAAGTTAGAATTAGATTAGGATTAGATCAGAAAATCCTATAAAAGGGATATTCCTTACAACAGAAAGAGGCCCTCTCTCCTTACGTTTTTCGCAATTCTCTGTCTGTTGTTATTGAAGCAAAAGCCATGTGTGGCTAAACTCAATCGTTCTGTTTTAGTTGAAACTTTGTAAGGTTTTGTGTTCCAAACTTTTATTCACATTTTAATTCAAGTATTTCCTATTTTAAATTCTCATATTTCATGAATGATTAATATTCGATTAAACTAAAAATTTAATTTAATATTGATTATTGTATCACTCTCTATGAATTCAATGATCCGTAATCATCGTGAAGAATTGGTTCAAGTAGCAAATAGGTTATTTATGAATTTCCATATTTAAATTATGATAAACAAGAAAACTAAATTGAATAGTTGTAGCTATCTCGATTGTTTAATTTAGGGTCTAGTCTTTTTCATGGAGTTTATTGCTATCATTTATTTGATATGGAATGCTACCATACCTAGTCAATTGATGATAAGAAAGTTCCTGTAAGAAAGAAATTGTATTTCTTATGATTTTATTTCCTTTCTGAAAATTATAGCATTGCCTATAAATTCAATTTAAATGAAGCAATTATCTCATGATTTTAATTCCTTTTGAGAAATAGACCGTTAATAATATAAGGAAATAAATCCAATTTGAAGAATTTATCTTATGATTTTATTTCTATTTGAGAATTAGACCGTTAATAGTATAAGAAAATAAATCCAATTTGAAATTTAAAATATTATATAGTTATCATTAAAATCGTTAAATATAAACCTTGAGCTAGCATTGTTGAATTGAGAGGCTTCTTTATTGATGATTATTGGTTTTGGATTTGTGTTAAAGCCCTTTTTGGTTTTTCTCTTCTATTCAACATATTATTGATTACAACCTCTGTCCTCTGCTTGTTTGACTTTTCATACTGATCATCGTTAGTCATTTCCTTTCTTTGGCAAGCAATAATGATGGGATACACTTGCTTCAACCTGGATTGGTCTTTATCATCCTGTAAATTTAACTGAGCATAAACAATTTAATTGGGATGCTTTATTGATTGAGAGGAATTTGTTATATGTTTCTTTATTGCCACAATATTTTGATGTCGAGTTGGTGCGAGAATTTTCTTTTAATTTGGATAAGGGAGTGTAGGTGATATGACTTTATGCTTTCATATAGTTTATGGGAGGAGAAGGTTGATTAAGTTTGATTTTGAGTCGTTGAATGCATTTTTAGGGTTTAAGAATTTAACCAATCATATGCGGATGACTTTGATATGAGTAGTGATATGTTGGCTGGGGTTTTGATTGGTGGTAAATTATCATCTTGGCCTTACGTTGTTGTACTATGTGTTTATGATTCTTTCATTGCACCTACTACTCATTTTTTTGCCTCATTCGCTGAGATTGCTCACATTGAAGATATTATTTGTTTTTGACTTTTTTTTGTCCTAAGGGGGAGAAAATTGGATGATTGGATTATTGTTTATTTGGGATTATTGTTTCTTCATATTGATAATTGTTTATGTGAACTTGACAATTGTTATTGAACTTAATGTTAGTTGGAACTTGATATTTGATTTTGTTTCTTTAGATTGATAATTGTTTATGTGAACTTGACAATTGTTATTGAACTTAATGTTAGTTGGAACTTGATATTTGATTAAGGGGGAGTGTCCAATTATCTTATTAAGGGGGAGTTCTTATAAGATATTTTATTAATTATTTTAGGGCATTATTTGTAATTTGGGATATAGTTGGATATATTTGGAATTTCTTTATGATAAGAAATCTACCTAGTGTGAGATTCTTGAAGATAAGATGGTGTGAACGATAAAATCATAAAACATATAAGATTTATTTGGGATAAAATCATCATACCTTATAAAAGATAATGTGCAAATTTTTTGGTGATTTTGGAGTTATCTTTAGTACCTTATTTCAGTGATTGTTGCTATCTTTAGTAGTTAGATTTTTCAGTGATTTGGAGTTATCCATGGTAGTTGTGTTTCTTTACTTGTGTGTGAAATTTTGGACAACTGAATTATTGTTTTTGTGAGTGAAAAATGAGCAGTAAATTAGTTATTGTTGCAGATGTATTTTTTGAATGTTTATGTGATGAAACATATGTTCGTTTGGTGAGTTTTGTGGCTGTTGTGCATGAGATGCTTCAGTGATTAATTCGAATGTTCATAGCAAAATTCTTGTTAGACTACTTCCTATGATTTTAGTTCGATGAAGTTGCACATATAAGGGAGTGTTTTCTTTTAACTCAAGTGTTTCTTTGTTTACGTTGTTATTGTTTCAATCACTTGAGATTATCCTTTCATATTCATTATCTTTTGTTGTTGCAAAAAATCCTCTGTTGAGGTTAGTACTAAGTAGTCGTGTTATTGAGAGTGAAATATTTTCACTGGATGTGAGGACGAGTAGATAGTGTTGAGAGGTAAGTAGTTTCGGCTGATCAATAAAGCCTTATGTCAACTTATTGTACTTCGGTGTAAGTGATTAAACTAAATGAGGCCCCCGTAGATAGGCCAGGTGTGCTGAACTGTGTTACCAAATTTTAGTTGTTGATTTGTTCGTTGCATGTTTAATTTTTCTGTTTGCATTTAATTATGAAAAGATTAACAATTGTTAACACAGAATGGAGACAGTTCAAAGCAATTGAGGCAAAACAGAATTTTGCAAAACTACATCCTTTCAGAACCATCAAACTTAAAAAAGGCTCCCTCCTCTTTAAAGTTACCATGTCCACGTACCCATGCACTAAGCTCTTTACTGATGAAGACTAACATATGTTCTTTATCGGCTCTGTGAATTACACCATATATTGTATATAAGGAGGAGAAATGGTGACTGTCTCCAAAATAGCAATCATATCTAAGATTGCAAATTCTTTCATCATCATACTCCAATCATGGCACAGATAGAAAGCAAATCCCAGAAAAAGTTGATTAAACCAATGAGAAGGAAAAGGAATACAAACTAGTTGCCGTCCATAAGCTACGTCAATTTGAAATGTAAGTGACTTAATTAGTTTGGTTCAATTCAGGATTCGCCATTACTGCATCGATAAAAGCAGCTGGAAGGTACTTTACAGGGATGGGTTAAGGACAAATGAGTATTTTTTTTAACATGTTTTACTGGAAAGCTGATAATTAAGCAGTTTGAAGGGGATAAAAAACGCTTAAAACTGAACAGATATTGATCAAAACATAGAAAATATCAAATATGCTTTGCAACTGATCCACGCTATCACATAACATGAACATCGACTAAACACGAAAGGGTGGTCGCACACAAGGAAGGCTGAGACATGAAACTTTCAGATCAAGAACCCATTTTTTGATGTCAAGCAAATATTTAAAAAAAAAATCTTGTCCAACGTTACATTTTCTTGTTGTCATCTTCATCTCCATTACTTTTCAGCGCCTTCAACTTTCTGTAACCCTTATCAGTACCAAATAGCCTGAATTAGCAAAGCGTTGTAATGTCGTCAGTATAGTACACTACTTGCTTGCTATCTAGACAAGAAACTTGTAATACCTATGGAAGACATTCCATAATACTACTCTCGTGTCACACCCTAACCAACTTCGAATTTCAAGTCTCACACAATCAACTATTTCAACATCCAAATAATTATAGAAAAAAAAGTAAAAGCTCATAGATACTCAAAGTGAACATAGAGGAGATGGAGTACCATAGTTTTTGCAACATCATACACTTAAACAAGAAGGCACGTTGTTAATTTACTTGCGAATAATTGAGTTTTATTTAGAACTGTATTCATTTCATTCAACTTCTCGAGTCTTCGATATGGACATTGGAGAAGGAAAGTCAAATGTTTGAATCTTCTTGGGCGTACAGGGGAATGACACCACACTTTTTGCTGTTGGGTAATCTAAGCACCACAAGATTCTGTGGCTGGAATTAGATGGAAAAGAATGCAGTGGACATTAAGTATCTTATCTTATTAGGAAGTTAGTCAAGACTTCGGGAGACATGTAAATTATCGTTCAACAATAATGGCTTCTTCTTCTTCTTCTTCCAAATCTCACCCATTGAAGTACGACGTCTTCTTAAGCTTCAGGGGTGAAGACACTCGTTTCAATTTCACTAGTCATCTCTATGCTGCTTTGTGCCAAAAGGATCTCCTAACCTTCTTTGACAATGAGGAAATCAAAAGAGGAGAAGCAATTGATCAGTCCCTTCGCCAAGCAATCCAAGATTCGGCTGTTGCTGTCCTTGTTTTCTCAAAAGACTATGCATCTTCCACTTGGTGTCTTGATGAGCTTGTAGAGGTCATTGAATGTCATCGAACTCATGGACAAATTGTCATACCTATCTTTTACCAAGTAGATGCATCCCATATTAGGAAACAGTCTCATGATGTTGCAGCAGCTTTTGTAAAACATGAGCAAAATCCCAATAACATACACAAGATCCCAAGATGGAGGGATGCCTTGATCACAGCTACCAATCTATGTGGGTTTGATTCTAAGGTATTCAGGTATGTTTTAGTTTGTATAGTCAATACAAGTAAAGGGTTATTTTTCATTGGTTTAAATTGTGTTTCATAATATACAGGAATGATCATATATTCATTAACAAAATTGTTGAAGACATTTTAGAAAAACTGAATCAATCGATGACATGTAATGATTTTGAGCACTTGCTTGGAATGGACTTGCGCATTGAGGAAATAAAAGAAGTATTCACTATAAATCCATTGGAGGTTCGTATTTTCGGAATTTGGGGGATGGGCGGTGTTGGTAAAACTACTACAGCTGAAGTCATATATCATAATATGTCCCATCAATTTCAAGGTTGTTGCTTTGTATGTAACGTGAGACAAAATGCAGAAGTTGGTGGCATTGAGAAGTTACAGGAAGAGCTCATTTCAAAAGCATTAGGTCAAAAAGATTTTAAAAAATATACATTCAATGCTAGTCCTGGATCATTTTTAATAAAAAGACTTGGTCGCAAGAAGATGTTAATTGTTCTTGACGATGTGAATGATCCGCTACAGTTAGAGTCTTTGATTGGAGATCCATGTTGGTTTGGTCCAGGAAGTATGATTTTGATCACTAGTAGAGATAAGCAAGTATTTGAAGGGAAGACTAATTATATATATAAAGTTAAACCATTAAATAATGATGAGGCCCTCCAACTTTTTAGTAAGAGTGCCTTCAAGCAAAAATATCCAAGAGATGACTATGTTTCCTTGTCAAACTCAATTGTGAAATATGCACAAGGCAATCCTTTGGCTTTGAAGGTTTTGGGTTCTACTCTAATTGGGAAAAAGGAAAATGAATGGAGAAGTGCATTGAATCAATTGTCAAAAGTTCCAAATAAGGATATTCAACATGTGCTACAAATTAGTTACAATGGCTTAAATAGAATGGAGAAGGATGTCTTTCTTGACATTGCATGCTTCTTCAAATGTGACAGAGTAGATGTTGTGAAGGCAGTACTCAAAAGTTGTGGGTTGGATGCAGATATTATATTTAGTGTTCTTGTTGACAAATCTCTTGTGACTATATTTGGAGAAATATTAATAATGCATGATTTGTTACAAGAATTGGGGAAGGAAATTATTCGTCAAGAATCTAAGCATCCAAGACATCGCAGTAGGTTATGGGATCCCGAAGATATTTATGAAATATTTGTGGAGAGTAAGGTAAGGTAGCTTTTTATTTTTCAAATGCTCTTTTAAGAATGTTAGCTTGTGTATCAATGTAATTATATTTAGTCTATAAAATATATACAAAATATATATATATTTGGGTGTTGTTTTTCAGGAAGCTGATGCTGTGGAAAGTGTAACTTTGGACTTGTCTAAGTTAAGAGAGATAAATTTAAATCCAAAAGTGTTCATGAACATGCCTAATCTTAAGTTTCTCAATTTTTATAAAAGTTCTAAAGAAAAAAGTAATTTACATCTCACCCGAGGCGTTGATTATTTTCCCAATAAGTTACGGTATTTTCGTTGGGATAAGTACCCATTGGAATCTTTTCCATCCAATTTCCAACCGGAAAATCTTGTGGTGCTTGAGTTATCTGATAGCAAAATCAAAGAATTATGGAAAGGAGCTAAGGTATTTAACAGTTTAATTCATTTTTCTTTCTTTTTATAAAAGTTGAAAGTTATATTAGATTAGGGTTAATTAATCCTTTTGTTATTTTTGTCGATTACAGGAATATTCAATGGCATCTCAATTGACATATGGAATATTCAGAATGATTGTTCATGGTTTTTGCAGTTTGATTAAAGTTTTCCCTTACAGTTATGGAAGTCAAATGGGCAAGTTATTAACGTCCCTCAATTTGGCAAACAACAAAAGCATAACTGATCTTCCAAATAGAAGTGGATTTCTAGAAGCTCTTGAAATTCTTGACCTCAGACGCTGCTCAAATTTGACTAGATTCCCAGAAATTTCAAGCAACATAAAGGAGCTGTACTTAGATGAGACTGCTATAAAAAATGTGTCTTCATCATCTGTTGAGCTCCTCAGCAAATTAAAGAAATTAGAGATGAAGTTTTGTAGAAAGCTTGAAAATCTTCCAAATGGTAGGGCTGGATTTCTAGAAGCTCTCGAAGTTCTTGATCTGGAGGGTTGCTTTAATTTGAATACATTCCCAGAAATTTCAAGCAACATAAAGGAGTTAAACTTAACTTGGACTGCTATAAAACAGGTACCTTCATCATCAGTTGAACTCCTCGGCAAATTAAAGAAATTAGAGATGATGTATTGTAGAATGCTTGAAAGCCTTCCAAGCAACTTTTTTAATAAGTTGACATCTCTGAAAGAACTTAATCTGTTTGCGTGCTTGCGTATTAAGGAGCTTCCTGAAATCTTGGAGCCTATGAATAATTTGGAGCTTCTTAACTTAACTGGGACAGCCATAGAGAAGTTGCCGTCGTCTATTGGCAATCTGAAAAGTCTCTGGTGTTTAGCTATGAATGTCCACCTTGCAGTGCCTTTGTCTTTGGGCATCATCTCTTCTTTACGTTACTTAACTCTTTCCAACTGCAATTTAAGGGAATTGCCTAAGGATTTGAGCTTTCTAGTTTCTGTAGAAGGTCTAGATTTGAGTGGAAATAATTTTGAGAGAATCCTTGCAGCCATCAAACAACTTCCTCTACTGGAAGTACTTTATATAGGCGACTGCCCAAGGCTTCAATCCTTGCCAGAAATTTCATCGAGTGTCTCTTTATTAGATGCTAATAATTTTTCATCACTGAAACAAATATGTGCCCTTAAACAAATAACCCTTGAATCACAAGAGCATTGGAGACGTTTCCATTTACGGGATCGCTTAAAGTTGGATGAACATGAATGTCAGGCAGTCACAAACACACTTTTGAGGAATCATCTGACTGCTTTTACTAGAAATCAAATGCAGAAACCATTGGTATGTAACTCTCTGTCTTTCTCTGTCTTTCTTGATTTAGATCTGTATAATCATTAATTTGTGTTGTCAGGAATCTTTTAAAATGATCTATCCAGGAAACAGAATACCAGAGTGGGTCAAGTATCGAAGCATGGGTGATTCCATTCAAATCTCTCTTCCTTCTCATTGGTTGAATTATCTTTTTCTGGGATTTGCTTTCTGTGTTTGCTTTGACCATTATGATGGATCAAAACAAGGACTTACATATGATTGCTATTTTGGAGACAATTACCACTTCTCCTCTGCAGATTCTGAACCATTGTTCCTCCTGAAAGGTAAAGAGCATATGATAGTCTTCATGAGTATAAGATTTTACGAGTGGGTGCGTAGACAAGGTAACATGGAAGAGGATGTAGCTTTTTTTAAGTTTGGCGGAGGAATCAAAAGGTGCGGGATTATTCCTCTGTATGTTCAAAAAGATAAGGTTGAATTTGACTTTCCAACTGTAGAAGTGTCCAAGTTGAAAACTTCAATGCTTCCACCAGGTGAGTTATCCATATTTTTCTGTTCTGATTCTGACAAAAACTGCTAGTTGAAAGAACTATTTAATTTGATTCTTCTGGAGTAGAAGCTTTTCATTTTACTTTATCGTGTTACGTTCTTGTTATTAAGTATAAAAGCTGTTTAGTTTTACATACGTAGATGTAAGAGTTTCCAAGGTGTGATCTGTGAAGGAAAGCAAACAGACACTAGTCGCTGGTTCCTGCAAATTTTTCTTTCAAAGATTAAGCATCTGTTTCTCTTTCTATGTGACAGGGTTTTGAGCTTCCTTTGCTTATTAATGGATCACTCGATTATGATTACTTTTGCAAAGGCTTTGTTCCACTAGAAATCAAAATCAAATCAAGCAAGAAACTTTCAGAAAAAGAAAATGATAATGGGGTTGCTTCCTTTTATGAAGAAACTACTACATTTGGTGTTCGCCGCCAGCAGATTTGAATAAAGCTGAGAATGAGCAGAGCAAGCATGCCTATTGCGTGGCACTTGCCACTGCTGTAGCTGCCCAGGCTGCTGCTGTGGCTGCCCAGGCTGCTGCTGTGGCTGCTGTTGCATGCTACTCCCGAAAGTCAAAGGAAGAAGTAGGATATTAGGATGTGCACTCGGATAATGAGGAACACTGGTGGAAATGTAATCATATCCTCTTTGCTGGGTTCTGTTTTTTTTTTGAAAAATACGGGTTCTGTTGATTTGGAAGCATTTTACATTGATGACTAATCATAGCCACTCTTACTGCTGCAGTATGGTATAAAGATATTTGTTATATAACATGATTTCAAGGATACATGTTACATTGAGATTTTGCCAAACTCTCAAAAGTCCGAAGAGAATGATTTCCCAATCCCCTTTTCAGATTTTCGTTCTTGCAAGTAATCTATAACGAACAAATATTGATTGCTTTGTCTAAGTTGAGAGCAAATATTGATGACTAACATATGCCGATTGTGTGAAATTTATTATATACAATTAAATGGTATCCTCTCCTGTGAGATTTATCTGAGCATTCGTTGATTAACATAGCCACCGTCTGAAGTCCATAGGCGTTCAAGCTATCATAGAGGGTGCCGACATCAGATCAAGCAATATCTTCCTTCACTATATGTGTTTTAAACTTAGCAGCATAAAGTGTGGGGTTAAGAATCCCAAGAATCTCAAGCACGACAGTCACTGACTAGGGATGATGATGCAGAAGGGTAAGGGGAAGGAACGAAGATAGCAGGAAAGAAGAAGGAGATGAGAATACAGAGATTTCAGGGAAAATCCTTTATATTCAACTAGCATCGTTCATTCATATATATATAGGTCTCCATTCTTAACCGTTGTAACTAATTCCCTTAATATGTGCTACACATAATC
>JAOQMS010042559.1:0-13535 GCA_027563885.1 Erythroxylum longipes
AAATACCCTCAATTTCTTCTCATGCATTTACTCCCTAAGCTATTATGCTTAAATTAATGGGAAAAATTTTCATGGGGATGACAAGCATGGTTTGTTTTGTTCTGGTGATTAAAAATAAAGTGCATGAAAGCATCAACGAGAGAATCTCCATGTTGATATAATTTCATATTGGGCTGCAACATTTGTTAGCTAATTTCTTTGTGGTTACAACATCTTGGAGTGGTTTTTTAGCGTGGGCTATCATACTTGGTGTCTTCATGTTGCAGCTGTGAATTAATACTACTATTTTCGTGAATCAGCCTATAGTTTATGGTGCAACTTTCGGCCCTATTTTGGTGGAGCTGAATCTATAGGGGAGTTGATTTCGGTTCTGTCTCAAGTGTTGTCATTTATGTTGAATTTTGTTTAACAACTTGAGTTATTTATTTAGTATTTTTTCCTTATAAGATTGTTGAGAAAAATCCTCTGTTGAGGTTAGTACGAGGCGGTCGTACTATTGGGTGTGAAATTCTTTTACGGGTAGTGAGGATGAGGAATAGTGTTAAGTTTGAGTAGTGTTGACTCAGTAAAGCCATGTATAAAACTATTGTCGTTTGTGAAAGTATTAAGATGGGTGAGGGCTCTGCATATGTAGGCAAGGTGTACCGAACTGCGTTACCAAATTTAGATGTTGATTTATATTTGCGGGATTAATTTTGCTTGTTTTTGATTGTGCTAGAAACGACTAAAATAAATTTTTACGAAACTAATACACCCTTACGACTTTTCAACTGGTATCAGAGCAAGGTCACCAAATTAGAACTTGGTACGTCAAGTTGTTGTAGATCTTTATATCGCAATTATGGCTATGAAAGAAGGGACATCAATCATAAGGTCACCGTTGTTAGATGATTTAAATTATCCTATATGGAAATCACGGATGAGAGTATTCATTCAGGCACACGGAATAAAAGCATGGAACTCGGTTTTTAATGGCTGGACACATCCTATGACGATTGACGAAAGTAGAGAAGCAGTGCCTAAAGATGCATATGAGTGGACAACGACTGAAGGAGAGAGAGCACTTGGAAATTCTCAAGCCTTGCACGGCATCTTCAGTACTGTTGATGAAGGTGGTTTTGCTATGATATCAGCTTGTGAATTAACGAAAGAAACATGGGACACTTTGTAGACTATACGTAAAGTATCGAAATTTGTGATAGCTTCAAAACTTCTAATATTGGCTATGAGATTTGAAGAGCTGAAGATGGATGAAAGTGAAGCCATTGAAGATTTCTATGAGAAACTACGTGACCTAACAAACCAAGCACATCAATTCGAGAAGAAGTACTCTAACCTGAAACTGGTTAAGAAGACATTGAGATCATTGCCTCTGAGATTCATACTAAAAACTACAGCCATTGAGGAAGCCCATGATATCACTGAATTGTCTTTGGATAAGGTAATCAAGATTTTTACCAACTTTGAGATGAATTTGTTAAGGGATAATTGGGAGAAAAGTAAAGGATTGGCATTACAAGCCGAGATTGGTAAAGCCATGAATGAATCCAAAGATGAATCTGATGAGAATGAGGATATGGAGTTATTGATAAGAAGTTTCAGTAAGTGCTTAAAGAAAGTGAAGAAGGATAGATCTGATTTTAGGCAAAACGGTGGGAGCTCATTAAATAGTAATTTCAACCAATAGGAGAAAACTCAAAAGGGTGAAAGAAAAGTGAAGAAAAGTCTTTTAATGCATCAACACGAAACTATTGGCATGAAACAGGGAGAGACCGTAAAGGTGAAACTAGTCCACTTAAATTAACGTTGAAAAAAAGCAAAAATAAAAACAAATGCAATCCTAAACATTCTATCTTGATTTGTTGAGTGAAGAATTTAAAGAAAATCACAAAATAGATTGAAAAGTAAACGGAATCAACTGGGAACAAAGACGAATAGATTAATCAAAATGAAAGACTCTTGAGAATTTATTTCGCTAATTTAATCTCCTATGCATGATTAAAGGGAATGATTGGATAGTTGTCTTACTAAAATTAACAGTTGAGTTCTAAATCAACTCGAATAATGAACTATTCTAACTTTTATATTCAACAAGTTATTATCCGAATAATTATGAAAGCCCGACTACTAATTACCAATTAAGTTAATATATTTTTAGTTCTTAACCTAAGCATCCAAAGTTTCTCGATCTATATTAAACTTCTCCTATCGTTCCTTCATTTAATACTAAAAATGATGCAAAGTTTGGCTATTCCATTACATCCATTCAGCTCAGAAACCACAGAAAAAAATAAGACAATAAATATGTAACTCAATCATGCATAGTCAAGTAAAATAGCTACATTAATTCTCAAGAAGAAGAGATCAGGCCATCATTGTATAAACACAATTCATCATCTCCATACACTTCAATCCCACGTTACTGTCAATAGAAGTATTAAAGTAATAAAACAGTGAATACTAAATGAACTATGAAAAAATAACAAAGTAATAGTCGGTTAAGCTAACAAAGTCAGTAAATAAACAAAAAACATTGCAACAGATGAATAACAGAGTAAGCAAACAGAGATCTGGTGAATGAGGTGTGGTGGTCTTTTCTCCCTTTCAAGCTTTTTGCACTAGCTTTAGCCTGTTCTCACTAGATGGTCGAAAGCTTGGTTCTGCTTCCAACTCTTTGCCATATTTCTCTTTTCTTCATCGACTCTCTCTACCCACTTCTGTTATTCCTTTGTTTCTCTCTATTTTCTCTCTCCCAAAGTGTCTCTGGTGTGTTGAGTTAAGAATGAAGAGTGAATGATGAACGTCGTCGCCACCCTCCTATCCTTTCTATTTCTAATCTCGTCTAGGGTTAGGTTTTCGTGCCCCTTTAACCTACAACTACCACGTAATAAAATAGACGGATTAAAGGACTGCATAAGAATTTGCACAGGGGTGAATATGGCAATCACAGGAGTGACTCATTGTCACCCTGACTGTCACAAGTTAATGGTTAGTCACCACCATCACTAAGACTAAGCTTGTCATGATGGTGACAAGTTTGTCACCACCACGACAAGCTTTGTCACGATGGTAACACCTTTAGTCACCACCTTTCTTTGTTTTCTTATTTTCCTTTCATGCAAATTTATGCCAACTTTCCCTTCAACCTTCATGCAAAATTCACAAAATAATCTAATTAACATTAATGCAATAGTCATACCATTTTCACTCAATTTATCTCACATTTGGATCAAAACATAAGGATTTGTAACCAACATTCATCTCTACATTTCTTTCTTTTTGGGCAAAATAAGATATTGACTAGTATGTGATCACACCTTATACAACATTCCTCTCTACATTTTTTCTCTTTGGGCATAATGAGATATTGACTTGCACGTGATCACGTCTTAACCAACATATTTCTTTTCTAGATTTGAACAATTTTCTATTTTATTTTATTTTTCTTTTTTCTATTTTAGTTAATGTCTTTGATTTCTTTCCTATTTTATCTGTAATGAGTTAAAAGTTTCCTACTTTATCCAAAGCCCTTCCTAAGATAAATTAGACTTTCCTATTTTCTAGAGCTCTTCTTAAGATGATTTAGGGTTTATTTAAATATATTTAAACAACTTTTGAGAGAGATTAACATACCTCTCCATCAATAGAATTTATTTTCTCTCTGATAATTTTTATCCTACAATGTTTAGAATGGAATTGTGTTTTTTTGTCTTTTCCACTGCGTTAGGTGGTAATAGAGCTTTGAATCTCACAACACTTATTCTTCCTGAAAATGGAAAATAATCTTAATGAACATGTGCAAGGATTACCCGATGTTTGGAGAAGAATTGAAGAACATGGGATAACTATTCACAATATTATACAGTAGTTAACTATAATAACTAGATGACTGCAGACATTAATGTAAGGTGACAATAACCAAATATTCAGGGAAATAGCTTATATGGAAGTTACTCCTACACGACCTCAAGTTCTAGTACCTTTTATAAGAGTTGATGATTCCAGTAATGATGAGGAAACTATCTTAAGAGGAGATCATCATAGATAACGTGAAGGTGATCATGAGTACATAATACTTGAATTAGGTGTTTAATAGCTCAAAAAGGCTCAAATCCTTACCAAAGAAAAGTGACATTCATTTATCTCAACAATATAATGTCCTTTTAATCGAAATCCAAGTCAATTAGTCTAAGTATGCAGTTATACTCATTCACTCATATTATGCATTTCTAATCCCGATCGAGTTCATTTAATGACCATACATCTCTAACTATTAAATGGGAAAAAGCACACGTAACAAACAATATTTTTAATAATAACCCCTACGCACACACATAAATAACACACTATTCCTAATGTGATACAAAAAGTTAAAAGAGGGGTCTAAGACAAAAGACAAAAATTAACACGAACAAGGACAAACAGTAAAAACTAAAGACATTAAATTGATAAGCAACAAAGAAAAGGATAGAAATACGATAAGAATGTGGGGATGATCACTATGTTGATCTGATGTGGAACATGGTGTACTGCATTGAGGAATGAAGAATAGCTGTGTGGAAGATAAATAGAAGATATTGAAAAGTAAGTCTGTGTACACAAAGAGTTTTCTTAACTTAAATGTTGAATGCCGGACCAAGGTCCGATGACATGTGAAAGTGAATATGTAAAGTGAAATAAAGTAACTGATTGAGCATATATAACTGATGCATTACATGAATACATAATAATGTAAAGGCTGTTGTGACTAGAGTAGCCATCGAAAAAGAGCTTAAAGCTCAGAAAGTGGAAAAGAGCTTAAAGCTCAGAAAGTGATTAAGAGCCAAGGCTCACTATGTAAAATGATCCCTGTATCCCCAAAGGATAAAGGACAATTATTAATGAGCCCAGTATCCATAATGGATACGGGACAGTTATAGGCGCTCAGTCATAATAATAATAATTGAAAGTGCGTCTCATGAGTATTACATATGCACTTGTTATGTATGTGTAAATGATTGAAATGCACTGTTTAAATGGTTCAAATGTGAAATGTGAAATGTCAAATAAATGAATAAGGTGTTAATTGATGCTACATGATGAATTAATGTAGTGATGAGAGTTATGTGATACTTATGCAAAATGCAAAGATGTGAATTACATATTATGTATATTTATGTGATGCATGAATTGAGTGAACTATTGGTGATGGACTTTATGCAAAATGCAAAGATGTGAATTACATGTTATGTATATTTATGTGATGCATGAATTGAGTGAACTATTGGTGATGGTTACCTCATCTGAGCTCACAAAACTCACCCAAAATTTGCAATATTTTTCAGGCTTAGAAGAGTTACCCCGTTAGGCTAATGGGAGTACAAACAATGCATTTGAGTAAGAGATAGAGGTCGGGATCAGTTTGCATCTATATTTGTACTTTCTTATTTTTGTATCAATTTGTATATTCCACGATTTCCATATAATGTGCTTTTGAACATTCTGTTTATACTAATTTTCCAAATGGGAAATGTTTATAAATGTTTTGGTGATGTAATAAGTTTTGAAATTGGAAATGTTTTGTAAATGAAATTGATGAAAGTGTATCAATAATTGTGATTTCGAGTTTTATGAAATAAAAGTATGGGCCCGAATTTGATTATTGATTTCCGCGTACGTGCGTGAAATTTTTTATAAAAATTTTAAAAAATTTTGGTACTGAGTTTCAAGTGTCTGACTGATTGACTGTGCTAGCATGCCACCTTCACGGGGTATGTTCTCGGACATCACTTAAGATGTCGGGTATGTGTCTTGAAAGAGTGGGGTGCTACACCATGCCTAAGGCTAGTGATTTAGGGTACCTCCAGAATGAAGACTTATACGTTTTGTACAAGATGTTCTTCCAAGATGATCAATTCCAGGGCATTGCTATTGCCTAGCTGATCATGACTTTGACGTGGCAAGTAGTTCATCATAAGGCTGAGACGAAGAGGTTTATGTTCCCCGTCTTATTGAGCCAGTTATTTGGGCATCTCAAGGTTCTCAACAGAAATGAAGGCGTGGCCCATACTACTGTTGTGGATGTCATCAATGCTGACAAAATGAGGGAATTCAATTTTAGAGAAGATGCTCCGAATAGGTGGGTTAATACGCATCGAGAGAGGGACAGTCCTACTGCAATACAACAATCTAGAGCTAATCCAATCCTAGGGGACAATCAGGTTTTAGTTCAGTTGCAAGAATTCCGCACAGAAGTTAGAGAACTTCGAGCTGAAATGGGAAATCTCGCAGCTTCACAAACCAGGATGGAAGAAATGTTACGGGCTTTCTTCGAGTACCAGCCACCCCCTTCAGGATAGAGCTTAACGGGATACCATAGAATTTTAGGATTGCATATGCATTTTCAATTTCATGCATTTAGTTTCGCACTTTCTTTTAATCAGACCCTTTGTGTTATTTTGTTTCTTTCACTTGGGCAAATTGAAAGGATAATTTCAGTGCTATTTTGTTCTATCTTCCTACTTTTACCATGTCTAGCTTGATGAGAGATAGGAATATACAATGCGGAATTTGGTTTCCTAGACAATGCAATTAGTTATTTTAGGGGGTTTCTTTACCCTTACTCTTTATTTCGTTCTTTGCATTATTCTTTCTCTTTTATCTTACCCAACATTAAGGAAAATGTGGATTCTAAGTGTGGGGGTCGGATAAATTGATGGTTTTGCATGCATTATGTTGCATTGAATTATCCTGCAATTTCTATTAAAAAACCTTTTGTTTTGTGTTAGTTTTGCATTAACTAGTTTTGCATACTTTCATCATGCCTGTTTGCATACTTATACATCTTCCACATTCTAATTGTCTTTATGATCCAATTTAGTGAGTTAATTGTATTATAGGTACAATTGATCTTACTTAAGATACATAATATGATTAAATTGATTACAAACCTTGTCACAATTGGATGTTATAATGTTAAATTGATTGAATGACCATGCTATTGAATGAGTAAACAGTGAGCTATTTTGAGCCTAAAGGATTGCACCCAATCCTATTTTCTTGTGAGTGAAATAATTTTCTCTTCTATATATGTATGTTTACTTTTAAAACTTGCATAGCATCTTTTTAAGGTTACATAATCATACTATAGTATGTTCATGAAAGTGATAAAAGGCACTAGGATTGAGCTTGAACCAAATAGCTAGCCCTTTTTTATATATCAATCCCCTAGTGAACCCTTTGTGCCTATTGTTTATATTTGAGCCTTTTTCTTTGTAAACCTATTCCAAAGAACCTTAAACCAAGAAAAACAAATTTACCCTTGTTTGATGGTTAGTAGAGCTATAAATGTTATGCATTCAATATTCTTATTGATAGGTATACAAAGGAAGAAGTGTGGGGGTGTTTTCTATAAAAATTGAAGGAGCATGCTAAAAAATAAATAAATAAGAAAAGAAAAACAAAACTAGCATCTAAATGGTGTTTGAGAAAAGTTGGGCATGTTCACTTCAGATTCCAAGGTGAAAGAACGATGAAAAAGTTTGATAATAGAGTTGGTGGAGTTTCCTAAGTATTATGGTTGTTAGGCAATTTTGTAGTAAATTTTACCAATGATGGTTGTAATATTTGTAGTTTCTACTCTACTAATTATTGAATGTTTGAATTCCTATCCTTTCTTTCTTAGATTACTTTACCCCTTGGCCCTATTACAACCAAAGGAATAAAGACCTTTTTGATTCATGGATATGCCATATATGGGAGTAGTGGAGAAGTAGATAACATGCAAGCTTATGGTAAGAGACATGCATTGGAAGATGATTGAGAGTCACCCTTAGACACTGGTATGTGAAAGTGAATGCTTTATGAGAGACTTCATTCATGGCATGTGATTTTGATTAATTGAAGCATTATGATGTCTTATTGTTGCTTACCTTGTGATCTAATTTATGAAGTATTATATGGCATTATGTCTATATTTCAATTCTTACCTATAATGCTTTCAACTTATTGGATTGAGCTATGATGATAATTAGGTGTGGAATGATGGAAAGAAAATGTTTGTGGGTATCATTCATTTTAAGTAAACCCTCAGGAGACTATAACTCCTCCATTATGGACGTATAGTGGTTTAAAGGCTTGTGGCATATGCTAAATGCCACCATACACCTACTAAAGTGGAATCAATATCTTGTTTGCGGACTTAGTATTTAGTTTTCTTTTGTTTTTGCTTGGGGACAAGCAATGGTTCAAGTATGGGGGAATTTGATAAATCAAATTATTTATATATGATTTTAGGATGAATTGGAACTAATTTGACTTATCTTTATGTGAATTTTACTCTTTATTTGGTTAATTTTCACACATTTCAACTTTATTGCTTAATAGGTGCAAATGGATAGATTTTAGGGAAAGAGGCATAACTTTCGTTGTATATGTTGGATTAAGGTCATTCAAGTAAACTTTCGAAGAGGAATCCGAGTTCTACAACTTTATGAAGACTCCAAGAAGAGATTTTGCCATCTAAAGGCAAAATTGCATATTTCTAGAGAGAACCCCAGAAGGTCCGCCCCGCAGATATGAAGTCCCTCCAAACGGACATGAGTGGAGAGGGAAAGATGGAAGACCCGAGAAGGTGTGCTTAGCGAAAATAATGTTTGCCTAACGGACATTCTTTGGCCAAACTACTCCAGAAGACCTGAGAAGGTCCGCCCAACGGACATCAAGTCTGCTTAACGAACTTTGTCAGCACTATTACGATCCTCATTTCCCTGTTTAGCAAAAACTAGGTTTCTTTGACTCCAAGACACTATAAATACTTGTTTTTAAAACCAAATTAGGAGTCTGGCACTGAAAACAAGCTAGCACACCAAGGAGGCACCCAAAAGCGGCAAAGAAGAGGAAGAAGGAGGATTGAATCAAGATTGGAAGCAAGCTTGTTTTGCCTTCTCTCTCTATCTTTTCTCTCTACCCTGTCTTGAACATTGATTGGTTTTTTGTGTTTGGATTCTTTTATCATATGCTGGAACTAAACCCCACTTAGGGTTAGGGATATAGCCTATTTTGGGGATTGATTTATGTTTTATGTATTGATTGGTGATGAATGAAAGTTCTTTGGTTATATTTATCTGTCTTGAGCTTGATTATTGTTTCTATGCTTGATCACCATAGATGCAATCTTAGGAATCATATGATAAACGGAAGACAAACACATTAAATTTAGATATAAAGATATCCTGAACTAGTGTGATAACTTATAGTTGCTTGTTCTTAATGAATTTGACTAGTTAGGTTTCGCATTGAGAGATGGTAATCAACTAATTGGGTATTCTTATATGTCTTAAGAGAGAATTCTTAAAAGAGAATATAAGTGCATATATGCAATTATTATTATAACTTGTCATTCAATGAATTTCACAATTCATAGATCAATCTCTTAAATTGGTGAACCCCAAAGCCTTAAGTCTAAACCGTCAACTTTCTCTTCCTTGTTTATTTACAATCTTTACAATTTATTGTTTGCTCTAATCCAATCATCTTTTAATTTTCTTGTCATTTTAGTTCACGTAATTAGGATTAATTCAGTAGTGAGTATTTTAGCCCTTGTGGGATACGACCTTGGAATACTTGATGTGTAAGTACTAGGAACGATTATATGCACTTGCAGATTTTGTCTACCAGAGGGGGACTCTTAATATGATCATTGCCAGGACTAAGCTAGGAGAACTAAATGGAATAATTATTAAAACAACTTTTACTACCACCATCTACTCCATATGGAGGGAGAGAAATAGGAGACATTACAAAGGAGTTGAGGAAGGTAAATATCAGATAGCAGAACACATTTTCAATTGGGTTCGAGCAGCGTTCATAACTCACAACAAACACAACTCACTTAGTAATGAGTTAAAGAACATCTAGATTCTATGATTCAATCTTATCTTGTTCTTTTATCTCTCTATTTTAACCTCAGTATGTGTTGATTGCAGACTAATAATGCGAATCGTTGTAATGTAGTTGTAGCTTTTACTATTATTAATATAATTTCTTTCAATTTTCAAAAAAAAAGAATTTTAAAAATAGCTAAATATTATTAATTTTTATCATCAAAATCATTAATTTAGATGTTTTGAGCTAACACAAAACGCTATAAGCAACTTGAATATTGATCTTTAATGTGGTATCCAATACCGTTGCGTCAGTTGGAGTGGTTAATTCTGTGATGTTTGAAGCATTTGTGTTAACAAAAAGACTACGTAATTCTTTAATATTTTAAATAACAATATCATTATTGGAAAAATTTTATTTGGAAGCCATTATAATTAGAAAATATTAAAAATTTGTGAAAAAAGAAAATAGAAATAGATCAAGAGTGTAAGTTCGATACATGATAAATTAGAAATAATATTTTAATTTTAATGAATAAAGATAAATATGTATATATGTAAAAAAGTTGAGATTGTATGATTAATAATTTAGATAGCTATTTGTTTATGAGATTTTATGTTAATTTAAATTATTTGAAAAATTGAATTAGAAATAAATTATATAATTATATAATCAAATAATTAATTTTCTAATTTTTAATAGACAAAATTTATGTGTTAGAAAAATCTTTATATGCATTCAAACAGCCATTAACATAATGGTGGTTGAGGATTGATGAATTTATGGCGTGAAACAAATATTCTACGAGTAGCTATGATAGCCATGCCTATTTTAAGTGGTTACATTTGAGCGAAAATACTATATATCACGAGGAGACAACACATTTAGTATTCACATTTAAAAAATTAGTATTAAGAATGAACTTTACAAAGATAAAAACGTGTTGATAGGATCACGAAGCTAGCCACAGATGTCAAGTTCAGCGTTCGTACAAACTTGATCCTTTTATGCCTTGGGCTCTTATAAAAGTTGTAGTTTTGGAAGATTAGATGAAATTGGACTTTTGAAGTCTGAACTGCCCCATTTTTATATTCCAAGCTTGAGATATATTCATTTTAACGTTTTTATGCCTGACTTTGCTAATTCATTTAGAGAGCATAACGAATTCAATTTTCACACATGTTAATGCCTTAATGGCCCAAAAGGAAATAACATTGACAAAAAAATTCAGCAAACAAGCTACACCAACTATTAAACCCACCAACCATTATTGAAAACTAACTTTGTTAGGTTCGAGGGGCTATTTCAATAGTAATTTTGAATGGCGACTCAAAATGAAAAAATAGTCAAAGTATAGGAACTAAAATGAAAACATACCAAATTTACGTAGTTCAGCAACAAGCGTATGTCCATGGGAGAAGGGGAGCAATATATTCACTATATGAGATAAACAAAATACAAGTGGAATAACTCTCAAACCCAAAACCCAATTACATCTAGTCTCACAAATGCTCTCTTAAAAAGAGGTTTGATTTTACCTCTATATTTACTAGAGCAATTAACTATACCACTTAATAAAAAATCACTACATCCTCTAAATAAAAAACTCTCTCAAATTTTGCTTCCGTTGAAATAATGCAAATGATGGCTTTATATAGGCAAATGGTGATCTCCAAATTTGGTTAGGAAATGGCCATGTTAGATAGCCAATTTACATTCAATTTTCATGTACCAAACTAGGCCATGTAGTGGTGATCTTTATCACTCAAAATGCTTGAATGAGGCAATGCCATATAGACTAGAGAAAAAGGAATGACTAGCAAATTATCAAGTAAAGCAAATTCAAGACACTATAACAAATCTCCACCTTGGCTTGAATTTTCTTTTCGATGTAGAAAATTAATGAACTTTACTCCAGCTTCTCCAAATAAGCCCGTAAGGGCAACTCAATGATGAGAAACACCAATCAAGTCCAAGCAATGCTTGAACTTGATAGTAGGAAGAGACTTTGTTAACATATCAGCTGGGTTGTCTGCAGTACCAATCTTCTTTATTATAATATTTCCTTGCGTGATAATATCATAAACAAAATGGTACTTGATGTCAATGTACTTTGTTTTTCCATAAAACATTTGATCTTTTGTCAGATGTATTGCACTTTAACTATCACAGAAGACAACAATCACCTGATG
Organism: Erythroxylum longipes; assembly: GCA_027563885.1. Lineage (NCBI taxonomy): Eukaryota > Viridiplantae > Streptophyta > Magnoliopsida > Malpighiales > Erythroxylaceae > Erythroxylum > Erythroxylum longipes. The sequence goes on from JAOQMS010042559.1 coordinate 12,057, forward strand.
ATCTGAATTTAGCTCATTGTATAAGCCCTTTATCCAAATAGCCTCTTTGATAGCCTTAGTCACTACCATGTACTCAACTTCTATTATAGAAAGTGCAACTGTAGATTATAATGTAGATTTCCAACTGACAACACTATTTCCCAAAGTAAACACATAGCTTGTCAAATATCTCCTTTTGTCAAGGTCACCTATATAATTTGAGTTGACATAACCAACCAAACTACTGCCACCACTACTAAACTCCAGATAAGTGTCAACTGAGCCTTTTAAGTATCTCAAAATCTATTTCACTGCTTACCAGTGAACTTTGCAGGGATTTGCCATGTATCTACTCACAATGCTAACTGCATAAGAAATATCAAGTCGAGTACATACCATGACATACATGAGACTGCCTACTGCTCTAGAGTATGGAACATGAGCTGTGTATCTCTATTTTTCATCTATTTGTGGTGATGTTATAGTTGAAAGCTTGAAATGAGCAGATAAAGGAGTACTCACAGGCTTAGCATCTTTCATGCCAAAACACTCCAAAACTTTCTCAACATATTTCTTTTGAATGAGGAACAACTTCCCTACTTTCCTATCCCTCTGAATTTCCATCCCAAGAATCTTTATTGTTGCTTTAAGATCTTTCATCTCAGACTCTTCACTTAATAAGGCTTTCATCGTCTTAACTTCAAAAGTATCTTTTGCAGCAAACAACATATCATCAATATATAACAATAAATATATAAATGACCCACCAACTAACTTTTTAAAGTAGACACAACTGTCATAATTACTCCTTGAAAAATCATTATTGATCATAAAGGAGTCAAATCTCTTATACCATTGCTTGGGTGATTGCTTAAGGCTGTTTAGAGATTTCTTTAGCAAACAAACATGGTCCTCCTTACCTTCAACCTTAAAGCCTTCAGGTTGTTGCATGTAGATCTACTCTTCAAAGTCACCATGTAGAAAAGCAGTTTGACATCTTGTACTTGACTGTACCCTTTTGCAACTAACCAAGCTTATATATTTCTTCTTCCAACATTTGAAGTTCCTTTATTTTTCTTTAAGACCCATTTGCAACTAAAAATCTTCTTTCCCTTTAGTGGTCTACCAAGCTCCCAAGTGCCAATCTTATGCAAGGAATCCATTTTTTCTTACACAACTACCAACTATTTGTCTGAGTTGGTTCCTGAAATGACTTCTGAATATGTGGATGACTCTCTAACAATGTTAATCTCCTCAGCTATTGATAAAGCATAAGCTACCAATTTGCATAGTTGTTATATCTTACAAGCTTCCTTATCTCCCTTCTTTCTCTATCTTTGACAATAGAGTATGGTTGCTTCTGCTCAACAATGGTAGGCTCTGAATCACTTTGAGGAAGAGAATCCTATTGAGAACTAGACGATCATGAATCTGACTGTAAGATAGAGTCTTGCTGAGCTGGATAGTCTTCAACATCTATCTCCTATCTCCCTTTCTTTT
>JAOQMS010042560.1:0-13533 GCA_027563885.1 Erythroxylum longipes
ATGCACTCTCCTTGTCTTCTCTTCTTTGATCTTTTGTTCAACCTCCAAGTTGCTCCCTCTTCCTTCCTACACAAAAAAATCAATTCTTACCCTCAATTAGCATCAAACACACAAGAGTAACAATGGAAATCAAACTTAATGAAAACATACAAAATGAATCCTAAACTAGAACAATAAATAACAATTATACTAGAAAACATATGCCAATTACCTATAGAAACATATCCTAATGCAAAACTATCAAATCCCATGCGTCATGGGAAGATAACCTCTCTTGGACTACTCCATGCTAAACCTCTTTATCATTTTGTCTTTGTATATAGACTGAGAAAGACCAAGTAACTTCTTATGTCTATCTATATAGATTCTTTTACCCCAAATATAAGTTACTTCTCAAAGGTCTTTCATGGAGAAATTCTTGGACAACCAAATATTGACTGATTGTGAAGCTGAGACATCATTTCCTATTAGTAGTATGTCATCTACATACAATATAAGTAATACAATTGCACTCCCACTAACCTTCTTAAATTCACAAGGTTCATCAGAATTTTGTAAGAAACTAAACTCTTTGATTGTCTCATCAAATTAAATATTCCAACTCCTGGATGCTTGCTTTAATCTATAAATGGAAATTTGAAGCTTGCATACCTTTTTTTTCATAATTGGATATGATACCATCGGGTTGTGTCATGTATACATCCTTAATTAGGTTTCCATTAAGGAAAACTATTTTCACATCCATTTGCCATATCTCATAATTATAATGAGTAGTAATGGCTAGGAGTATCCTAATGAATTTAAGCATGGCTACCATGCTAAATGTTTCGTCATATTCAACTCCTTGTCTTTGATGATAACCTTTAACTACAAGCCTAGATTTATTGGTAACTACATTACCCTCTATTTGTTAGTTTATGCCTTACAACTAATCGTTTTGGTTGTAGTTTAATGACAAATATTAATAAAGGAATGCTTTATCTTTATGTATTAATATTTCATTTTTTAATACTAAAGATAAAATCCTTGGAATAATCACTGTGTAATTGAAATTATGATGAGATCATAATTATAAGATTCAATTTAGACTTATGTATTATTCCTAAATGTTCCTAGTTATAGTTTCATCAAGACAGGATATTGTTGAAACGGTAAAACTAGCACACATTATGTTTCTTTCTTATGAAGAAAGTAATTGATCTCATAAATTAAAGTATAGAGATACTTAAACTAATATGTGGGTGATTATTAGAGAATAAGTGACTGAATTGACCTGATTATGACAATTTCGGATGGAATATTACTTACATGTCTATGGATTATCTCATAATGATGGTTGTATAATTGATCCTTAGACTTGAGATTACCAAGGTATCTAGTATGGGAATTACTGTGTTTTGATGCTACTTATGAATCGTCATGGGATAATTCAGTTGGAAGTAATTGGATACAGTAAGAACCATGTGTAGATAGTTGAGTAATTCAATATAGGATTCGTCACTCTAAAGTAATTAGAGAGAATATTCTACTGTTCTTGATTGTTAATGATTTATAGAATTCTCTGGACAGAGTGAATTGACATTTTAAAATGTGTTTTCAATTTTTATATATAAATCAATTACTAATTAGTAAGAACGAACACAATTGGATGATAAAAGTAGACATTGTATCCATACTCTGTCCAATTAGAATATTGGATGACGAAAGGATTAAATTATACTTCATAGCCATGCATAGATAGGTTAAGTCAATCACTTTAACATTCCTGATATTTGGGCAATCATGACATGTTGCTAAACATTAATCATGATTTATGATTATGAATTGTTTAATTGGAGAATTAAAAATAAATTAAAAGAATTTTTAATTTATCTAGTTCTAATTGTGAATTAGAATTATAATTTATAATCATTGTCAATTTATTAGGAACCTAATAGGTCACACATCAAAGAGCAATTTGTGAAAGAAAAATCAATTTAATTAAGTTGGACTTAATTTTAAAGTTTGAGAAACTTTGGGGATCAAATATGAGATATTTGATTTTGTTAAAATTAAATTAATTAGAATTAGAATTGGATTTTAATTATAATTAAAGAGATTTAATTTTAATAAAAGACTCTTATGATTTTTTCTATAAATATGGGAAACGTTTTTAGAAGCTAGCACTTCTGTCTTTTTCCTCTTAAAGCAGTTGAGAATTGCTTTGTGGATACCATCAGAGGCTGGATGCTTGAAAAGCTCGTGATTGATCAATCAAAAAAGTTTTGAAGATTTTTCAACAGGATAGCAAACAAGGTATGATTTCTAAATCGTTTATGTTTTTATTCAAGTTTATACAATTATCAGGATCCTCTCAGAATCCGTAAAAAAATTTTTTTTCCACTACACCTGTGATTTGATCAAAGTTAGATTCCAACACTATTGATTACAAAACCAATTCACTACTTTTTACGATCAAAACCGCAAGTATACGGAGTGTAACTTGTAGTAAAGAACAGATATCGATTCCTCAGAGACTGTGTTTCAACACTACTTAATTCAGGCTGCTTTGTTTGAGAACCAATTTTAATAAATATAAACTGAAAAATTAAACTAAATCAAACAACTAACAATGAACAAATGATAAAGCAAAAGTGCAGAAACTTGGCATTCAAGATTTAACAATTAAAGATCACTTTTTCCCTATCTTATCTCCTTCCTACCTTGTTAATTGAATTGTGCTTCACCTAAGATGTCCTAATGTATTAACTACCCTCATTCAAGGTGTAATTAATTGTCCCTAGCCAAATTAAATGGAAACAATTAAGCAATCTCTCAATCTACAGAATCAGTCCACCAATTCAACTAGTTATGAAGTTATCCTACAGGTAATCAACTAATTAGCCAACATCTCTCTCTAACTAATCAATTAACTTAATGAATGTAGGTCTATAAACTGCCAATTATCATTGTATATCCCCACACAATTTACCCAACTCAATTTCTCAGTATATTCCAAGGTATAAGCTCAACATTCATCAAAAGCATCATTCAGTCAAATCAACAAAGTAGGAGTTCAATAAGTATTTCAAATGTAATCTCTACAAATAACTCAGCCACTCATAATGTCATTAACATCCCCAAAAACTAGAAAATCCATAATAAAGATGGTAGAAGAGAAAAATGAAATAAGAACTTGATGACGCAAGCTCCTCCTCTTCTTTGCCCAAATCTGGAAAATCTAGAGTTTGTGTGCTCTTTGCCTAATTTAGAGTGGAAATCTTGATTCTCTACCTCTATCTAGGCTTTAAATACGTTTTTTAGCTCAAGGAGGTAAGTTCTCACGAGAACCCCCTTCGTCCCTAGGGATTTGTTCCCTTATATAGTCACAAGAACCTAAAAATAAGTGGAACTTGTGTATCTCTTTGGGTTACGGATCCCACGATCATGGGAATTAGCTTGAATCCTATGATTGTGGTTTCTTGTCTTATAACTCCTCCACTTCTCTTCTCCTCTTCTGGTCCCTAGCTTAATCCCAAAGGTGCCCACCCTCCATTCCTACATCAAAATGATCAATTGTTACCCTAAATCAACATCAAATATAGAAGAACAAATATGAAGATCAAACTAAACAAAAACATACAAAATAAATCCTAAAGCATAACAATAATAACCTATTATATAAGAAACACATGCAAATACCTAGAAAAGCACATACTAATGCATAATTATCAACTTCCATACACTTAAATCTTTGTTTGTACTCAAACAAAATCAAACACAACTAATCAATTCCATCACTTCATTTTCACAAAGATCAAAACATGCAATCCCCTAAAGTTTGGCCAACTCAAATGTCAAGCTACTACACATATCATGACTACTTTTCATTAATGTACATAAGCAAACTCAACTATAAAACCATCACTCAAAGATAAGTATAAACACAAAACGAATTTTCCTCATAGTTTCACTTATTTCTCTTAAGTATTTGATGGTTAGTGTTTCGCTCAAGCTATAGGAAAATAAACTACCAGAGGCTTGCTAATACACCAATTCTCCTCTAAAATGATTACATGCATAAATAGATCAAAATGACTTACTTCAGGTTGTCATGTGGTAAGGGTTAAGGTGGGTAAAATGAGGTAAAGTATTTAACACAAGGATTCATAAAGTAATGAATGAACAAAGGAATAACAAAACATATTTCTATGATACACAAATATAAATATCCTACTACTCTGCACTTATTGATGCTACTACAAAGTTCTTCCATTTTCTTTTTTTTAACAATTGAAGAACGGATAAGATGCGGTAAAAATTGGAAACAAAGACAATGCCAAGGTCATGACAGACACTTTCTCTATTCATACCATTACTTGTTTCTTAATATTCATATAGAAAAAGTGAGAAATGGGTTTATAGGTCTTATATAAATTTGTTACTCTGTGTCTCTCCTTTCCATAGCACTAATAATCAGACCATTTGGATGCTCATGTTCGATATGCCTATAAAGCTATCCAAATTGTTCACTAACTTAGTACAAAAGTCTTTAACTATCTTAGAGTTCTCGATGCCTTGCAATGATTGCTAACTTTCTCGTTCTACACCTGAAGAGGGAAAAAGGATGGGTTGAGCTACGCGGCTCAGTGGCTAATACATTTATGACCATCAACAATCAACCATAATTCAATTATATGTACATGTATAGCTATCAATTCAAGCATTCTCAATCTATGCTGGCAATTTAATCATTTATCAATTTAGATCAAAACTCATAACACATAATATAAACTTTAGCTATTAAACATAACACTTAAATGCATCATACTTGACAATTCAAAGATGTAATGCACAAGCAAATGGCTCGAGAGTTCTGTGGAACGAAACTGAGAAACTGAAGTTTTCGCAGTGAATAAAACAAGTCCAATTTCTCAGGATCTTGGGGCCTCAAGCTAGCAGCCAGGAGAAGGCTATAGGTCAACGTGTACATGACTAACGAAACATGTTCCTCTCTTTCCCTATCACAAACAAATTTTATGCTCAATACAGTCAATGACAAATCCATAATCTCATGCTTCTTTTACTTCTTTCTTCTTTCCTTTTATACAAATATCATAACCATTTTCAAGGCATAACATAATCATAATTCATCATGCATTTTCAAACATTCATAACGATTTCAATCTCAAGAAATTCAATGTAAGAAAAATCAACATACACACACATAGGCAAGAATTTGCCCAATTACACAATAGCTATAAATATATTACCCACCTAATTGCTTGAAAATCCAAGCTCAAGAATGTCTTTCCTCTTGCTCTTGGAGAGGGTTTCCTATAACAAACACATTTTTCCATTCAATCCAATATACAAAGAGAAATCCTAAAGTTTTAAAAATCAAAATAATAAAATCTAGCCTAGACTTAACTTACCCATAGCTTATCGAGGTTAGAAAACCAAACCTAGTTTAGAAATCTATGAAAAATCACATGGGTTCTCTTCTTCTCTTCTTTCTTCAAACACCAACCCATTTCGCTACTTCTTTTTTCTACCCAAACAAGAAGAAATGATGAAGAAGATTACCTTAGCTTAGCCAAATCCTTTTTCTTCTTCTTTCCACGTTTTCTTTCTTCTTCCTTAGTTTCCACATTTATTTTCTTCTCTTCTCCTCTCTTCTTTCACGATTTTCTTCTTCTTTCTATTTAACCAAGACCATATTTTGTCTTGGTCTCCCCATTTTGCCCTTTATTTAACTTGTCCATCCTATTTTACCCCTTCTTTTGTCCCTTATGTTTAATACACTAACTAATTCTAACATCTCCATTTAATAACCCTAATTTCTATTCATATTTGCTAAATTGACTAAATTTTAAGAAAATAAAAAAATAAATAAATGAATAAATAAACAAATAAATAAAAGAAAAGAAAAATTTTGGGGTCTAACAATTAAGTCAAAGTCGCTTCTATATATTTTTTGTTCTACGTCTTAGGTTTCATATGCAACTAAAATCACTCAAGTTAGAGGTTTGCAGGCTGAGTTATGATCCAAGCAATGTTACTAGTTCAACAAACCTTAGACAAACTTTCACTACATAATACTCTCTTGTCATATTCAACTAATTTTATGCAAGATAACACCAAAATAACACAAAAGCATCATCCCAAAAGCTATTCCACATCCAAATGAATCTTTATATCCATTCAATCATACACAAATATAGAAATCAACTAAGTGAAGTCCCAAAAATCAAAATTGACAAAGTAGGTCTTCTATTACCTTTCCTTCCCTTCCACTTTGGCTTTGCTTGACTCACCAACTAAAAACACCAAAAATATACCTCTCAATCCCACTTCCAACCTTATAATTTAATTCCTTCATAAGCAAAGTAAGAAGAACATCCATAAATTTTACCTTGATTTCCACCTAAGATTGGCTTGATTTCTTACATGAAAAATGAAGGGATAAAGAAGGTGAAATGGAGAGGAGAAAAATATGAACTTAGAAACCCCTTATAGGATGTCGTTTAGTCCTAAAAATTAAACCCTAAAATTCTACACACGTAGTATAGACAAGTAAGGTATCGATCCCACAGAGAACTATAAAATAAGCACTATTTGTTTTTCAAGCAAGCAAGAGTGTTTAAAAGGAATAATGTAATTGAATTAACTAGATGCAAAACTAATATAAAAACAAGAGAACAAATCACGAAAAGAAAACTCACACACACACACAATTTTTAGGGGGTTTTATGCAAAATTCAAGCAAGAAAATAATTAAAATCAGAAGCTAGATTAAAGAGAACAATTCAACAATTTCAAGAAAATCAAGATTTATCAAGATTCAATTGCAACAGAGTTCACCAATAAACACCTTGTAAATTTAATCAATTGTGATGTGCGTGATTAAGGACACCAATCTGTCTAGTTTATCTCCAAAACTCGAATGCAAGATAACTCTTTTATCTCCAAAACTCGAATACATCAAGAATCAAAGTAGTTTATTAAGATCAATGGTTTAATGTCTTAATTCTATCAATCAAAACTCGAATGCATTGAGAAAATCAAAGTTCTTGATCTAAACAAGTTAAAACCGAAACTCGAATGAATTTTAACAAGTTAAAGCTACTAGCATTAACCGCTTGGAAAATCAAACCTAAGATGATTAATTTAGCAAACAAAACTTGCTAGCAAGACCAAATTCTAGATTAAATTCATGCATACACAATTTGGCATTCATGCATATAAACCAAGAACACAAAATCATCATACATATACAGTAAGGCCTCAAATTGTACCCTAGTTGGAATGTTTCATTGAACATGTATTGCATATGTCTTAAATTCTAGTTTAAACAATCATACTTAGAGAATTGGAATTTAATGTCTTCATTAGAGACTTAAGGTATTAATGTTGGACCCGAGTCTCAAAATATATTTCATGGATACATTACACAAGGTTTGGGTGATGATTAATTGAAAAGAAGGTTTGAAAGTTCTTAAAAATCCAAGCTTGAAGTGAATTTTTCGCATGATCAATTTTGACATCTAGTGTTTATTTGCAAACCAATGTTACACTCCAACTTGTAAGTTCCATATCTTTTGATTACGATGTTCCAAAATTACAAATTTTATACTGATATAAATATAAGAGGATAGGCTACAACTTTCATGAAGACAACTTTCTCAAATTTGGACTAAATCAATACAGTTTATGGTTTACACATGGTTAATTTCTTGGTCACATCTATGTGTGACACTTAAAATTGTAAGTGTCATATCTTTTGATTCTGATGTCAAAAAATTAAAAACTTTATATCGTTAGAAAGCTAAGAGGATAAGATACAACTTTTATGATGACAACTTTGTTAAATTAGGCCTAAATCAATACAGTTTATTGATGGATAATACGGGGACTAATTCTTGGTGACAAATGGCAGCTCTTAATTGGGACAAATGTAGAACAAGCAAGAAGAGACATGTTGTTAACATTTGGTGACACCTAGCACTGGAGAGAAGACAAGTTGTCTATTGGGGTGTTCTGTTTTGCTGAGTTCTTCTTCAACTTATTCTCACACCACCGAAACTCCTTCTCTCAGTCACACCTCCTGGATTTTCTGCTTGCATTTTGAGGTCATCTTCTCACTTGATGAAATTGCATGCTACTGCATTAAGGAAGCTAGATCCTGCCATTGTTATGTGTTGCTGTCCTCTTGGTCTTCTTAATATTGGAGTTATAATTTCTACTTGAAAGGATAGAGTGGATTGCTCAACGAAGGAGGAAATTGTGTTAAAGAAGGTATGGGAATACTAATCTTGATTGCATGTTAGCCTATGAAGTATTTGATGCTTGATTTGATAGAATTTGCATTGATTTGTTGATGCATTGAGTTCTGGAAATGAAATGGATGTGTAATTGAGGCATGAATAAGGTGGAATTGTAGTAAAAAGGATAAATGTTGGAGTAAGAGTTTTGATAGTGTAAGATGTGAATGAATTGTACTGGTTTCACTGGACAGAATTCACTAAACAGTTGTCAGTTTTTGGGCTATAACTTGACCTATAGATATCCAAATGGGGTGATTTTTATTGTTTATTAAACTAAACTCATATTCCTACAACTTTCATTAAGGAATGTAATTTTTGTTTTGTCCCAAAGGATGATGAAATTTGGCCTAAATTTGAAATTAGGATTCTGTCATTGTTTGGGAATAGTATACTATATTTTGGGAATAACTTGCAGAATACTAAACCAAACTGCATGATTTTAGTTTCATTAGAAACTTGAGACACAGAGGAACAATTTTTTGGAAACAATTATTACAGAAATACATCATTTTCTTGATCTTATTGCTTATACAAAGTTGACCCGAATGGGAAACTTTTAGCAATAGCTGGAATAGTGAATGAGTGTGTGAATAATGAATGAGTGTGTGAATTTTTGGAACTTTTGAAGTACAATTGATGTTTACATCAGTTTACTAAGGAAATATACCTGAGAATTTTTCATGAACATGCATCATACATATTCAGTATAAATAAATGAATGCTTAATCATGCACAATAGTGATTTGTATAAGTGTTAAATTTTATAGAGGAACGCATAGAGTGACCACTTCCAGATATTATCGGGACTTCGAGGAAATAAGCAATAAGGAAGCTTTTGTGAGTAATCTTAGATGATCACACCTTAATTTATTTTACTTGTTGAATTTGATTTATGCTGATTGTGTTGGAATTCCAGACAATGATTGTCCTAGGCATTTGATGTATGTTTATATCATTGGAAGTGCTACTTGCATGTGAATATGATTGAATACTTGCTTTTCACATGAAATGTTTGAAATGAATTTGTTTTGTCTTAAAACTATTGAGTCCTAATTGTGGGTAAATAGGCATTCCTAGAAGGGTCTGTAGCTGCTCCTGTGACACATCGATGTCGAGACTTTGGTCTCTCGTGTGACACTTCGATGTCGAGACTTCGGTCTCTCCTGTATAAGTCTTGTTACTCGCTTCTGTAAATGGCTTAGCAGTCATCTGATTTAGTGTTTTGATATAGTTTGACTCTAACATAAACAAAATTGTATTATGATTTTGAAGGGTTTATACCCTTTTTTGATATTCAGCTCTGTTAATATAAACCAATTTGTTTTGAAATGCTATTACATGATTCAGTAAGATGAGATATAACTTTATATATAGATTAGTTATTATTCACAAAGCTATATGCTTAGCACGGTGGATTTGCCCCATGTAGGTTCAGATAGAAGAGTTTAAAGATTGGGACAAGGACAATCGCAGTGTCCAAAGTAACTAGTGTTTTTGTTTATGGAAAAAATGAATATTTGTGTTTGGTTTAAGTTGTATTTCATTGTAAAGAGACTTTGTAATTTGTGTTTTTTTACTGGTTTGTAATAACTTTAATATGGGTTGACTTTTGTATGTATGACATGTTTTGGGATTTTACAACAATATGTTTGATATATTTTGATTCTACAAAAGTTGTAAATGGATCATAATATGTGTTGCTTGAGTTTCAGAAATGCATATAAGGGATTGTCTTTAACATGTGTAAGTTCTATATGTATATGGGTAGCATCCATATATCCTATCCTTCTAGGGGGGTATACGGGTGTTACATATACTCAAGAATACTACGCACAAGTTCTCATGAATAAACTAGGGTAAAGGTTAATATCTCTTATAATTGAAAAGAAAAAAATTAGTTCTTCATCAATATAAGGTGCAGCAAAGAAAAATAAATAAAAACCTAATTATTGTTTAAGTAAAGAAGATAAAGGTGAAGAGAGAGAAAATTACTATTCATATGAATAATGCATGTGAACAGTACCGTACAAGAGAGAGAATGAGAAGTAGTAAAAATAATGAGCTAATATGTCCTATTTATATTGGTGATGAGGAGGTGCAAGAGAAAGTTGAATCTTTGTAGGTTTCAAAAGAACAATCCGTGGAGTAGAAGGACTTCTATTCTATGTTGAATTTTGTCTTTAAAAGGCGGAATCCAAGTTGGAGAAGGCATAGGAGATGGCACGTCCTTGTATAGGTAGGATTCCTAATCCTTGTAGGATTAGGATTACTTCCCGTCATATTTTTCATCACTGATTCCATTTTTCTCCTCAAATCGCCAAAATAGGAAATCCTTGTTAGAATAGGATTCCTTTTGCAACTAGGATTCCTAATCCTACTGGGATTAGGATTTGGCAACTTTCACCATTCTTACTCATTTTGAGCTCCTCTTTCCAAATATGAACTCTGTTTCTACAAATTCCATATCCTTAAGCTCATTTTTACATCTATTGTACAAATGTACCTAAAAAGCACAAAATAAGATAAGTATAGCATTTAAGACAGAAAATACGAATAAATATAAGTATAGAGGAACTAAAAACAAAAGAAAATATCAGTGTATCAAATTCCTGCACACTTAGCTCTTACTCATGCTCGAGTATGGAAAACATAAAAAAAGAAAACAAAAAACAAAAGACAAGAGAACTAATGTGACAAGATAAAAAAGAAAATAAAAGGGTGCAAGAAAGCCACTTAAGTGCAAATTTTTCTTCAAATCTCTCAATTATATCAAAGAATGCAAGTATTATAACTAGAGCTTAGTCAACCATGGTTAAAACATAAAATACATGAACTCACTTTAAATGTAAGAAAAAAACTAGATAACATCAAGGAGTTAGAAGAAATCCACATCATATCAAAATAATAGGTCCTCTCATTGATATACACTCCAACACTCATGTGTTTAAGGTTCATATGTTTAACTCTCAAAAATTCAATCAATGGACACAATCTTCCTTTTCAATCTCAACAAAGTATACATGCAAATCACAAATCAAAAGGACTTAATCAAGGTTGTAATGGGGCTTGACTCAAGGTGAGATAACAGAAAGATAAGAAAAGGTGAAGTACCAAAGAGAGTAGAGCAAATGTACATCAAAGAACACCTGTACAAGTATGCATCCAAGTACATCATTCTTACTCTTTCAAAGAACAAAACTCAACTTTGTTTTTTTTTTCATTCCCATCAAAAACTTATAGGAACCACATTCTTTTCATACTTTTCCTCTTGTATATATCTTGGCTTTTCTCTTTTTTTTTCATGGCCAAATATATCATAATGTAAAACATGGCCATTCTTTCACTTTTTTTCAAGGCTGAGACATGACTATTGCATAACAAGCCACAAATTTGATTTAAACAACATAATTGCATCAATTCCAACCATTACACATGTCAACTTGTCAAAAACATGCTCTACTAACCATATTAAAAAAATTAAAGAAGATAAAAATAAGAAAAAGGCTAAGTTAAACATGGATAAAGCAAAGAAAAGGATAAATAAGCTCAAAAGGGCTAACTTGGGGATAGCATGCTTTAGGTTGGCTTTTTGGTTAAAAGTGGTTAAATATCCTAGGTGCCTTTATCATATTAATGAAAACATCTAAGAATGTAATCTTATCAAGATATTAAGCAAGTTATAGAGATCATACCATTGAAAGAATGCACACATCAAAGGAATATGTTGAAGGTTCAAAAGCTCATATAGGGTAACATCTATTAAGTCGACATGGTATAGATTCAAGGTCAATCCTTAACTATAAAGCTCACAACTTATATAAAAACACATTCACCTATTTTATGTATTAATCATTATCAACTAAATCTCATGCATAATACAAGAACTCTTATCAATCAGTGGGAGGTATATAAAAAAAACAAACACTTAAATGTAAAATCTTGTTGCACATGCAATTACAAGTGAATATCATCAAGTTTAAGCAAGAAATAGGTGCGGCTTCAATGAATAACAAAAGAAGAGATAAAGCCAAACATCCATCAAACTCAATAATTCATGCAAAAATTTAAACCTAAATCTCCCATCCCTCCTAGGTGAAGTACCAAAGAGAGTAGAGCAAATGCACATCAAAGAACACCTATACAAGTATGCATCCAAGTACATCATTCTTACTCTTTCAAAGCACAAAACTCAACTTTGTTTTTTTTTTCATTCCCATAAAAAATTTATAGGAACCGCATTCTTTTCATACTTTTCCTCTTGTATATGTCTTGGCTTTTCTCTTTTCTTTTCATGGACAAATATATCATAATGTAAAACATGGCCATTCTTTCACTTTTTTTCAAGGCTAAGACATGACTATTGCATAACAAGCCACAAATTTGATTTAAACAACATAATTGCATCAATTCCAACCATTACACATGTCAACTTGTCAAAAACATGCTCTACTAACCATATTAAAAAAATTAAAGAAGATAAAAATAAGAAAAAGGCTAAGTTAAACATGGATAAAGCAAAGAAAAGGATAAATAAGCTCAAAAGGGCTAACTTGGGGATAGCATGCTTTAGGTTGGCTTTTTGGTTAAAAGTGGTTAAATATCCTAGGTGCCTTTATCATATTAATGAAAACATCTAAGAATGTAATCTTATCAAGATATTAAGCAAGTTATAGAGATCATACCATTGAAAGAATGCACACATCAAAGGAATATGTTGAAGGTTCAAAAGCTCATATAGGGTAACATCTATTAAGTCGACATGGTATAGATTCAAGGTCAATCCTTAACTATAAAGCTCACAACTTATATAAAAACACATTCACCTATTTTATGTATTAATCATTATCAACTAAATCTCATGCATAATACAAGAACTCTTATCAATCAGTGGGAGGTATATAAAAAAAACAAACACTTAAATGTAAAATCTTGTTGCACATGCAATTACAAGTGAATATCATCAAGTTTAAGCAAGAAATAGGTGCGGCTTCAATGAATAACAAAAGAAGAGATAAAGCCAAACATCCATCAAACTCAATAATTCATGCAAAAATTTAAACCTAAATCTCCCATCCCTCCCCCTTTTTTTTTCATGGCCAAATATATCATAATGTAAAACATGGCCATTCTTTCACTTTTTTTCAAGGCTGAGACATGACTATTGCATAACAAGCCACAAATTTGATTTAAACAACATAATTGCATCAATTCCAACCATTACACATGT
>JAOQMS010042561.1:0-13533 GCA_027563885.1 Erythroxylum longipes
ATAGAGATATATATACGTGTTCTTCATCACTTGCACCCTAATTCTGCCCATTTCATAGTCTCTCACTACCAAAATCAACAAAACAAAACATGAACCTATCCACACTTCTCATGTACTGCTCGAAATGTTCTAATAAAAGTTTCGGGGTCCAACAGTAAGAGAGCAACTTCAATTAAACAAAATGTTAAACTCATCAAGACTTAAAGGAAGTGATGGCTGACTGCCATAGGCCATAAAATTAACTCGTCGGATCTCCAGTAACCATGTTGTTAGCTTGTCAGGTGATGATGATTTAGATGCTCTAGGAGAGCTTTCTGGATAAAATGAATACATAGACTACACCGTATTTATGCCCCTACACCCGATAACCAACGAGGAGGTCCCTCCTCTGACAATAAACCCAACGGACCAGTCTTTTACCATTATATTTGAAGATGATAATGACCGATCACTAAGCATCCCAAATCAAAACCCTGTATCAACTGGTTTAAAACTATCATATAACGAGTGTGATTCATCTGTAATTTCAAAACCTAAACCAATCGAAACCCAGAAAATTATAAGTATTTAGATAGAGTGAAACATCATCTTTAGCTTCAAATCCATAAGCTTTGTGCCAAAAAATAACCATAAAACTTTTAAAATTAAACCAAAACTAATCTAAACACTGATAGATTTTATCGAATTAGATATAGTAGATGCAACACAATCATGTGCGGACTACTTTGCCACTTAAAACTTGTGATGACCTAAATGATGGTTTACCCAACTCTTTTTCTTTCACTGCTTTTGCTTTTCTCTAGGCCAAGAGGAGGAGATGGTGGCGACTCAGCCTCTGGCACCTCCGTATCCTCTGTCGTAATTGGCGCTCTGAACTTCACATTTAGTAATACCCAGATTCACTCTCTAATCCTTCAGATACAAATCCAAACTAGATTTAAAAAAGATGAGCTCAAGATGGGTTTGCTAAAGACGATGACAGAGAAATAAACAGGGTATGTTGTTTTTCAGTCCAAGAAAACATATTGTCAAAATTTGGAGAAACATTATTTTTTATTTCCATAAAATTGTTGTGGTTTTCTTATTTTCGGAAACAAGAAATTGTGATAGATTTAGACAAACATGATTTATTGACTTTTTTTTCTTTTTACAAAAACGACAATAAAAAACAGAAGAAAAAATATAAACATACGGCCCCTAACTTAATTAATGATGATAAAGAACCAATATGATATGACTCAAATATAATAGACATTTATTTCATACTTTATGTCTAATTAGAAGAAATGATTCAATTATATGAAAAATTGTGCAATAAAAGGTTAGTCAAAACTAGTTTGACATTCCTAAATATTTGGATAGTCATGACATGTTGCTAGACGACAATCTTGATATGTGGATATAAATTATTTAATTAGAGAATTCAAATGAATTAAAGAAGTATAATTTATCTTATCATAAATATGATTAGGGTTATAATTCACATATCTATTTTCAACATATTTAGGAATCTAATGAGTCATATATAAAGAATTAGTTAAAGAGAGAAAAGCTTGATTATAAAGTTTGAAAAACTTTAGAATTAAATATGAGATATTTAATAAATAAGAACCAATACGAGATATTGAATCTTATTTTTTACTAATTTATATTTAAAGAATTAATTGTAATTATCATTAACGTTTAATTAACATTAGAATTTTATTTCAATTAAATTATTAAAAAATGTAAAACCTGTTATAAATTTATAAATAAGCTTAGGTTCTAAGAGAGTTAGCAGTTCTTGCCTAACCTTTTTTACAATAGTTGTAGGGTTCTCTCAGTATGTTATTTAGATATCAGTAAAGGTTAAACACGTACAACTACGGTGATTGGAATAAATTATTTTCAAAAATAAATGATTTATGTTTTATTATGTTTAATGTGTTATTATGTTATAAAATTCAAGTCATCTTGTCTTCTAGAAAATTAGACAAAAGAAAGTTTTGTTCTTATTTCACTACACACAGGATTGGATCTTGCTCCTTAAATTTTTCAACAAACAGTTGCAAGAAATTTCCTAATGCATTTAAAATTAAGTTTTATATATATATATATATATACCCATTCTTCCTTTCGAGTTGAGACCGATCATTCAGATAGATGGGAGAAACTAATGAGTTTAGATATTAATAAAATTTATAAAAGAGTTATATATCGGAACAATACTCTTACTGATCTATTAAAAAGAAGTCAATCTATGCTAGGGGAATTAGTAATGTGCTAGGAGAAATCGGTACAAGAAGTTGTGATATATATATATTCTGGTTGGGCTTTCCTGAGGTATCTAATAACCTTGCTTCTTCTATATATCTATATATATATATATTTGTGTGTGTGTGTGTGTGTGTGCACGCAGGTGTGTGTAGGGATGTGTGTTTGTGTGTGTGTGTGAGAGAGAAAGAGAGGATATGTATAAAGGAGATTAGAATAATAAACTATTATTCAGATGATTGAACTAAAAAATGAACTGATGAGAGAACCAAAGAATGCAATTTTTGTTATGAAACTTTTTCGTATTTTATTTTTTGAAAAGCAAGATCACTTTAATTATATAAAATGATTAATACATAAATTGTAATAAAACATAAATCATGATTCATACCTTATTCCGAAGCTTGATCATAATCTTGTAGTATCTCTTGAACCATTTTTGAAATCGATCAATTTTAACTACCATAGTTGTATAAGGGTCCGACCTTTAACGGTATCCATAGACCAGACTGAGAGAACTATATAACTTTTACAAAAAGGGTTAAGCAAGAAATGCTAGCTCCATTAGAGCTTAGGCCTATTTATAATAAGTTTTGGACATTTTAGTAATTTAATATAAATTAAATTCAATTAGAATTTAATTAGAATTAAAAATAATTCTCATTAAATACTTATTAGAATTAAAAATAATTCTCATTAAATACCATTATAGCCAAATAAGATCTAATATCTCATATTGATTCTTATTTATTAAATATCTCATATTTGATCGTAAAGCTTTTCAAACTTTACAATCAAGTCCAACTTGATTAAAATTTCTTTGCTCTTGTTCTTTATGTGAGACCCATTAGGTTCCTAAATATGTTAGTAATGGATACAAATATAACCCTAAATCATATTTAAGATTAGATAAATTAAACTCCTTTAATTTATCTTTAATTATCTATTTAAACAATTTATATTTACAGGCCGTTTGGATTCATTGACGAATTAGATTCAATTACATTTGTGAGATTGAATTAAATTTGATTTACATTGTTTGGAATAAATTTATAAATATTATAATTGAATTCAATTACATTGTTTGGAACACAATAAAAATGAATTCAACTACTTCATATGACTTTTTTATCCTTAACTAAAAATATTATATAATCGATGTGTATGTGTTTTGTAGTAATTTGTATATTTATGATGTGTATATTTAGAAAAAGAATTTTTAATGTTTTGAAAAGAATTGGCTCTTCAATTCACATATCAAATTGCACCATTAGAGATGTGAATTGAATTCATAAAGAAAATGATATTCAATTACGTGGTTGAATTCAAATCATCTCTTTTTTAACATTCCAAACGATGAATCGAATTCAATTACATAAAATTAATGAATTGAAGATTTCTGTCTATCAACATATCATGACCACTCAAAAATTTAGGAATGTTAAAGTAGTTTTGACTAATGTTTCCGTGCATAATTTTTCTATATAATTCAATTCTTTCATCATACAATATTCTAATTAAACAAAAAGTATGCAATTAATGTCTATTCTATTTTAAATCCAATCATATTAGTTCACCATTAGCAATTGATTCAATTCATGACATTTGTAAACTATTTATAAAATGTCATCCTACCTTAGCCAAGGTTTTTTTGAATTAATACTAATCGAGAATAACAGAACATTCTCTCTAATTACTTTAAAATGATGAATCATATCTTGATCACTCAACTACCTCCATATAGTTCATGTTACATCCTATAACTACTGACTGAATTACCTATGATTAGAATAAGTCATAAATAGTATGAAAATATAGCAATTCTTATATAAGATAGCTTTGGAGACCTCAAATCAAATGATTTATTATGCAATCATCACAATAAGAATTTTCATAAACATACAAGTAATGTTTCAAATGGATTTTTCATATCAGTTCAGTTCAGTTCAGTTCAGCGAACTTGTACTCTAACAAGCACCCATATGTTTATTTAAGTATCTCCATATTTTAGTTTATGAGATCAACTATTTTTTAATAAGGAAAAACATATAATCTTTGTATATTTTATTAATGTCCAGTCTTAATAGAACAATGACTAAAAACAATTTAGAGATAAAACATAAATGTAATATGAATCTTATGTTTATAATCTCATCATAATTTCATTTGCAGCGTATATTTATCTCATTAACTTTATCACATACATCTAAACATATACAAGATCAAGAATGTCTTTAAATTATTTTGTTAATAAACTACAATAAATTGATTAGCTGTAAGCCATAAACCAACACTTTTTGTTCAAGTCTATTTACGCAATTATACATGTTAATTAACGTATATATATAAAGGATCCAATTATGAGCAAGAAACTAATTCAATGATGATGAAATGTTTCTCAAGGACAACGTGGAGAAACAACTCCGAGTTGAGCTAATTGAACGTCGTCACAGATAGCTCTGGCAGTGTCCTGCCCTTCCCTTTTAAGCGTAACGTCTTGCAACAAAATGCCTTGACAAGGATGGGTCTCGCTGCAGTCAAATTTGATAGCCACATCTGAAGCACTGGTCCCCTTAATGTTCTTGTACACCACATCTTTCACTTGTACAGCTGAGCTCTGCATGCAATTAATGTTATATAACACACAAACAACAAATTAATGAAAAGCCAGGGTTAAAGCATGTAGTAGATTCCATATCTTTGAAGTGTCTTTCAGCGTCATATAAACACATGTATATATGCGTATGTGTGTGTGTGTCTAATTTCTCACCTCTTCTTTGCATGGCTTCTTTTGATCGCAGTAATTCTGGTCTATAATGATGGGATTCGTGACATTCTCCATTTCAATGTTTTGGAACTTGATATTACTTGCAGTTCCGGACCCTCCCTGGATATATATATATAACCGTGCGTTAGTATTCCTAATCCTATCTACTTTAGTACTTTAAAGCACATGAACAGATCAAAACAGTCTTGAATTTACCTGCCATGTTTTTATCCTAACACCATTGCTAGTACCATAAAGCTTAGCACCATCCACAGTTACTCCTGAAACATACTCTTTTGAATTTTTAGAGCCCAAGCTTCCAATACTGCTTGTATATTGGAAGGCAGTAAGAAAAATGAAACGTTAAATTAAGATTTTGAGGGGATCATGTATATGGTGTAACTAAGACTGATCGAACCTTATTCCATGACCAGGTCCACAGATGATGTCACTAGCTTCCACATTTTCAGATCCGCTGACAATTGAGATACAATCATCGCCTTTTTATACATGTTAAAGAGTCAGGGTATGTTTCAAAGCTTTTATGTATTTAATTGGTTAGGGAATCGAGCATTAATTCTTGGTCAATTTGATACCTGTTCCTATTACTGAGTTTCTGATCCGGATGTTTTGGGTAGCGGTAACATGGATTCCATCAGTGTTGGGACTATCCTTTGGTGAAGTTATAGAAAGATTGGAGACTTCAACATTCATGCTACTTTGGAAGGAAATGTGCATTTGTTGTGCATTCTGAATTTTGAGGTCTTTCACTCCCAAGTTCTTGCATTTGTAGAATGTGAGAGCCTGCGTAGATGTTTCAGAAAATCTTGATGATTAGGGTTTTTGCTATGTAATTCATAACACTACAAATTAATTAATTTGGAGTCTCTTGTGTATACATTGGTTGCTGGTGAAAGAATTGATGATAAATATCACACATTGAGATCTCATCTTAGTGGGATAGAATTGAAATGACTTAATAATACATTAGGTTTAAGTCATCTCTTATTACCACGCATGCATATTATATTATATATTCGCATATAATCAACGACTTCCAACTTATTGATCCAGCAATCATCATGAGAAGCTATAGTATAAGAGACCAACAAGTGTATCAAAAATAATATCGTATTTAACAAAATTTATTTTAAAGAGCAAATGAAAACATTTAATAATGTTATGTTATCGTATATATGAGATAACTTTATTGTGAGATTTAACTTCTTCTTTTTTTCAATAACTTTATTGTGATATTTAACTTCTTTTTTTTTTTTCCTTTACTTTGTCTTGTGGAATTTTAATAAGACTTGACGATAACGATAAATTATAGTAATTCTATCTTATGCTTAAGGTCAGAGGATTAACAAGTTTGTGGTTCTTTCTAGTGCGCAATTGGTTCGAGGCTTGGTCTCATTACGTACTTATCATAAAATTTACCTCGTTTATTAATTAGTAAATCGGAAGGTCACGAAAAGAATTCAAATATTAATTATATTATATATAAACTCTATCTAGTTTACATGAACCTTGACAAATAGATGACTACTCGAGTGACATTGATATAGCACAAATGATGAGAACATCTCGTGATTATTAAAAGTAATTACAGTAGGCATAAATTACGTACCGTTGGTGCTTCCTTGCAAGGCTGCAAAAGCGTGAGAAGGAACCAGAAGAGAGTGTGCTTAGATTATGAAAACATAAATGAAGACTGAAGTATAACATTACGGTGTTTAATATGGAAGCCTTACTAGAGCTTTATTGACTTTGCATGAGTTTTGCCACCATATTTTACCATTTCCATCAATAGTCCCACCACCTTCAATTAACAAACTTTGAACAGTGTCAAACACAAGCCAGTGCCTGCGATCGTCTTCGTAGTCTGATCGATCATTTGACGCTTCAATCGTTCCGTAAATCTGCAGAGCCTCAATAGCCAATTCACACTTAATTTCCACCAACTAAATTTGATCTATAGTTTCATCAGAATCTTAAATAAGAAAAGGATTTCTTAATAACCTTCCAATATGTAGGAGCACTGGAATAAATAGTGCAAGTTTTGGCGTGCATGGGTATGTGTAGTATTTTAGAAGAACGACATAACCTCACCTGGACAGTAATGTTTGACTTGCAGGGACCTGAGAATCGAACAGGTTTAAGAAGGTAGGTGTTATAGGGGACAACAAGAACACCTCCTTTAACTGAGCAAGCCCCTTCCCAGGCCTTCACGAACGCCTGAAATTATCCACAGAAATGATAAATTTGCTTAGAGACTGACCACTACCCTTGTTCAAAATATGAGCAGAACAGCAGAAGATAAACATATTCCCTACTCCTGTTGTGTACTTAAGAACTTTATCTTAAGTTTGGGTTGAAATTACGTAGAAGAGAACTATTCTAAAATGATCTTCCATGGTGATGAACTTCATATGAAAGCGTTATAGCTTTGTTTAATTGAAGAGACTTGTTTAGGTCAAGAATGGCTTGAAGGGCCTACAATTCTGCTTGTATCAACTGAAATTTGTTGAAATGTAGCATCCACTCCATGTTGATTCGATTTTAACTTCGCGGTTTCTAATTAATGCATCTGTGTCCTACTTTGCATGTTAGTCACACAAATGCATTAATTAGAAATCATGATATATATAGATATATATATATATTTTGTGACTAAAATGCAAAGTAGCCGTGTATATATATATATGGATAAACACTTGTAGAGATGTTCAATCACTTTAGCTTGATGATAATATTTACTAATTTATGTCTATTTAAACTCTTGTATATGAGGTTTACCTCTGTATCATCAGTTCCGTCAGCTTTAGCCCCAAAACCATCAACACTGAACTTTCTACCTGAAGTGGATATGCTACCCACTATGTCGTATCTCTTCAAGCTTAGAACATCTGTTCTAAACTTGCTCAAATCCTCGAAGGTGCCAAAATAAGATGGACAAACTTGAGGAGGAGCAATGGCATAGGCAGATTCTTCTCCAAGGTAATTGTGAAGTGGTTTTTCTTGCAAGCAATTAGAGAAAGGAATGAAGGAGAAGAAGAGAGCGAAGAAGATCGTGTATAGGAGTCTTTTCGAGGCCATTACTTAAGTTCAATATGTTCTTTTTTTTTGAGAGAAAGGTCAGAGAATCAAATGATGATAACCCTAAATTTATGCTGAGAACTTTGGTGTTGAAATGATTATAGCTAAGGTAGGCATTGAAATTAAAGAAATTGTGATAGTGGTGCTTTGGAATTTATAGATAGAGAGAGCAGAGATAGAAGGAAAGAGAGGTAATTAGGAGTCCTTGGACATGACTCTTGAGGTATGGCTTCGAAGATGCAAAAGATTCAGACGAAAGGATCTCTTGTATGGTCTCATCTGACTTTTGCTCCATCCATGTTTGTTTCATCAAATATGTCCATTCCATGTCTCGTGTTTAAGATATAAAAGAGATAATGGAGTAACTTAAGCTTTCGTACGTGGTAATTAAATGGAAGTTACTAGGTAATATGTAGCATTCGGGCAATATATATATGGGTCCTTTGCAAATTAATAGTATTAAGAAGGTGTAAGATCTATTGATGAGAAAATGATATTATTTATTTATTTATAGATATGTTTATTATTTAGTTAACTAAAGTTTCATTATTTTTTGTCAATTAAATTTAACTTTAAAACTTTTAAATACAATCAAATTTAAAATGATATAATAGAATATCATATTTAGATAAACAAATATTTAATTTTAAATTAAATCACATAATTATTATAAAATTGTTGTCATATTAATTTGTCGGATTATTAACATAGTCTACGTTTGGGATGATAAAAACTTATCATATAATAAAAGTTATTAATTAAATCTTATTAATTTATATATACTTTATTGTACATATAAGATTATGAGTGCAATTAAAATTTCAAACCAAGGGGATAATAAATTAAAAACAATTCCTTCTACACAAGTGTATTAGGAGTATATATTAAAATTAAGGAAACAGTTCTTCTTATAAATAATTGTTATTATTCTAAATAATTTTTTTAATTATGAATTAATTCTTATTTATTGAAGTAGTAATGACAGAATAGGTTTGATTATCATATAAAAATAAATACAATTCGAAAAACACCATTAAATATATTTCAATAAAATTGGTATATCACAAGTTTATGCATATTAAAGATACAGATAGTATGAAATCATTCCTAGTAATATAATTCGAGTCTATGCCCAAAACATACAAGTGCTATCCAGCCTGAGACTCTTTCATTTATATATCCAATTGCACATATCATTTTTCCTCCTTGTCCGTACATTCTAATTTGTACTCAATACCAATAAAAACAGAAAAAATAATAATAATGAAAGAACACTTGTTAAAGAGAAAATGTTTGAGCTAACATCATTGCAAAATAACTAGAGCAAAAAACTAATCCAAATCAGTGATCAATGCCATCACAGAGGTAGGGTGGTGACTGATCCATGGATCCAAATTGAGGTATTTTTAATGGGCGGGTTCGGACTTAATTAAAAAATATTATTTTATACTTTTAATTTTAGAAAATGATTTTTAAAAAATTGGCGGGGACAATCTCCCTAAGTGTCTCTTTCTCCAAGTAAATTTGTTATTTTAAAAGAAATTCATAACTATAGATAAATTGAGAAATGATTGAAAATCCATTCCCTGAAACTCATCCCACCAAAGTGTCAATTTGGATTGGTAACGAGTCCCCTTCACGCTCTAAAAATGGATTAAGATTCAAACAGAAAAAAATTGTTTCCTCCTTAAAAAAGATATTAATTGATGTGTCAAATTGATTAACATCAATTTTAACTTTTAGTAGATATAGATATGACATAATGTCAAGAGAAAATTATGAAAATGTAGTTTATAACATAAGATGAAAATATTTTTATATCCTCAAGAGTTACTCTAAAATTTAGTAACACCATCTAATGTTCAAATATAACATTGCAAAAGTGCTTATTTAAGTAGAAAATATACCATGATGTAACTAAAAATATTAACAATCCATCTAAGTAGAAGTTTTTATTTATGTTATAATGTCAGAGACTTAAGTAAAACAGGTATTGAATTTGAAAATAAAGCTTAGGGGACTATATGACCCTTTTCTTAAATTACTAAGAAACAATTAGATATTTATTAACCAATTCTAAGAATATATCATAAATAAAAAGAAGTCATGTATTTGACTATAATTGGTTGTAATTATAAACCTTCAATTTATAATTAAATTATTATTTATACTTTATAGAATACATATTGTCTGCTTTAATAAGATTTTGGCGTGAAATTGCATTTAAGACAATGTTTCCTTTCAAAATGTAATTGCTATCTGCATGATAACACTTATATGGATCTACAAATCATCGCTTACTAGCTAGGTCATTACAATCATGCACAGAAAATACACTGCACCCTGAGTCAAACAAGTGACAATCACCCGATTTTTGATTTGCATTGCAAGCAAAGTGCATCGAGAACAAATATAAGAGTTTGTTCTAAAATAGTAATCACATAGTATCTGTGGTGTACAAGTCCAAACTATACACGTTTCCTCATATAGTAATTAAAACTAACGTATAAGACACAAACTTCCAGAATGACCACTCTGGATATATGTTGGACGGATAACGTAAGATTGCTATTTATCCATTATTTTATTTCGTTTCGAACATACATTTACATGAACTTTCTGTTTTCATGACATAACACATTGTCGATCCATTGCATATGTTAGAAAATGTTTGCCTTTTAGGGCTATGGAAGATGAGTTACCTAGCGTTTGGAGGAACAGAGAATTTGGAGCAATTGATCTTCCTTTACGTGTAATCCTCCATACTTTAGAGTGCATCTGGTTAACACGTGTTGTGTTTCAATATTAACTCGATTGTCACGTGCCTAAAGAAGTGTGATGTTTTGCTAACTTCAAGCCTGTTAGCATTAGATTAACGAACACATTTATAAAGTTGTGTACTATAAGGTGGGAATGACTTTAGAGTAGAGAAATTCCAAAGTTTCATACTCAACCCATGCCATGACGAAAAGCAAGAGTTTTAGTGCACTCCTTAATTTCTTTCATATATTAAGAACCAATCCTCTCCTATTTTTCTCTCGCTAGACAATTAGTTATTAATTTGATTTTGTTATTTTACATAAAAATATGTGTATACACAAACACAATTAACCCCTATATATAATGCGTTCAAGTTAGGTTTGACAAATAGTTCGAGTATGTTCCGATCTGACCTAAAGTCAATAAATTTAACGAGATAATCAAGTTTTAGGTAAAATTGCAACTATTTTTTAAATAAATTTTCATACTTTTAGATTCAGTTTAAACTCAAACTCTTTAACCTAGTCCAGTTTAAATTAAGTCTCTATACATAATTAATTAATTAATTATAGTTAGTCTTGAATCATCTTCTCCTTTTTCTTACTCTTTATATTTTGTTATTATTTTTTGATCAACTCTTTTGATCAATGTCTTATTTTTGAAACTTGTCTAACTGTCAAACATGAATAAATTCACTTGTAATAACAATGTTATGCAAGTGGAGTTCAAAGTAGATTTGCCTTTTCTATATATATTTTTTGTGATTTTTTTCTAGGCAATTTTTTGTGCTTTTTCTTCTCTTCTTTTTCTTCTCTTTTTTCTATTTCTAGCACCAAAAAATATCAGCTTATAGATAATAGTACTCATGTAACGTAGGAGAATAGATTTGGAGATTGTTAAGAGTGTTGAATTGAAGATTTCAAACTTGAAGAATATACACTACAAGAAAATTAGAAATTATTGACAGAAAAGATTCTGTGGTAAATTAGCGACGGAAATTGATTTCCGTCAATAAAATTGTCGTATTTTGTGAGGACAAATTATCCATCAGGGAGTACCGATATAAATTTCTTCTGTCGGTAAAATTTAAAGTTAAATGTCATCGTTGGGTCTTCGGCTTCAATGTTTTTAATAAAAGGTTTGGTTTAACACCAAACGATGTCATTTTCCTTCATGTTTAACCTACTCGAAGACCCCCTCCTTCTCCCCTGTGTTTTCATTTTTTCGTTGTTTTCCTCTCTTCCGTCATCGTTTGTCATCAATTTCTCTTCTCCTTGTTGGCGTTTGTGTGCTTTATCTTCTTCGACCACTGTCCTTGTGTCCCTCGGCGGAGGTAAGTCATTCAACGTTTGTTCTCTGTGATTTTTTTGTATACACAGTGTTGGTATTTTAAGAGGAAACGTTGTCCATGTTTCATGAGTTTTTGGGGTGTTTTTGAGTTTGTTTCAATTATCTGTGGTGCATTTGGCTTTGCAATGTGTTACAATACATTAAGGAAGGAAAAAAGACATAATTTCCTCAAGTTATTTGGGATGAATTTGTCATGCCTTTGAAGTGTTCGAAGAAAGTTCAGAGTGGTCTCTTTAATGATTTTCTCCTTATTTTAAATGTCTAAATATCCCTTTAGGTGGCTCTTTAGCTTAGGTAAAACCCCAGACTTTTTTGTTGAATGAAGATAGTAGTTTACCAAAGAATTCAAAAACTAGTCATTATAATAACTAATTTGAATGAATAATGACTATCTAAATATGCTTTTGGGAATTTAAATCTCTGGATTAAGTTATTGAGTTGAAATTAAGGTTTAACAATAGGTTTGCAGTCAATTGTCATGTGATTCACTATTATGGATTTTAAATGGACCATGGAAGGTGATTATATTCACCTAAGATCTCCAAGAAAGGAATAAATACTTTGGGATGATTAACTAATTTATATGTTATTCATCATTTACCTTATGTTTGACAAAAGAAATATTTTCTTAGATTAAGAACCTTTTTTTATAAAAATAAGATCTTAAGTTGTTATGGTATTTAATCTCATATTACCAAGGAATATTTGTTATGTGTCCATTTTCTATAAATAACCCCTACCTTTTTATTTGTTTTCTTACCTTATTTTTTCTTCAATACATATTTTTGATTTCAAACAATCTACTCAAATTAGTTATTATTTAGTCCAAGAATGTCTTCTTCTTATGGTAAAGATCTCTTAGTTTCTTTCTTTTAAGATAATGTTTGAATATAGTGGTTCATCGAATGAAGATAGCATAAGCACTAGATCTAGGAGTGAATCTAGCATTAAGTCAAGGTTAGTAAGATGCAGGCCTATAGTTGTAGATTATGCATGCAATGGGCCCTAATTTTTCCTTTTCCCTCTGAGAAGCCAACTCTATTTCTCTTTCTGCCTTGCCCTAGTAACCCCTGTCGTATATACCCCTCCCATTTATAATCCATAACTTTTCACTTTTTGTTTCCAAACATATTCACCTTTAACAATAATGATGTATCTCTTCCCATCACCACCATTTCCGACACAACTACTTCGCAACACACTGACTTTGCTTAACCCAAAATACACAACAAATTAAACCCTAAAACATGATGCAAATCACAACTATCAACATCCCCACACTTAAACGTTTGCTTGTCCTCAAG